>CM034150.1:273407855-273581552 GCA_019776745.2 Taxus chinensis
ATATTGTCAAGGCCTTCGAGAATGAGTAGTGTCTTCTTCCTGAGTTCCAACAGTTTGTGGGGACCAATGAAGTTTTTTGTTATGCAACCACTTCAATCTTGGAAAAAATTTCAATGGACAATGGAGAAATGGGTCCATGGTCAATTTTCACTTGCATTCATAGCGAAATATAATGAAGTGTGTCATCAATCCAGCTAAAAGAGTGCGTAGAATTTCATCATTAATGATGACCAAGTGGAATCTATTGTGCACAAACATCCCCTTCACATGAGCTACAAGTACGGATTGAGGTTAGCGTATTTCGAAGTCTTGGAGAAATACTTCCTGGATCTATAGTCGCAGATCAATGTAACTATCAAGGGCATCATCCACCCAGTGTTCATGCAGTTGTGCTATAAGATGCAAGGGGGAGTTGAAGTGGAGGTTACAGACGCCCTTTTCTAAGGCCAGAAAGTCGTGATTGTGCACCTATGAATTGGTCAGGAAGAAGAAGGGGAGGAAGAAGAGAATGAATTGGGGGAAATTGAACACTTTCCAGGGAAAGGAAGTATTTTGATGTTAGACCAGCAATGGAGGTGTAGGTATATCACAACAAGGTAGCAACTCAGGCTTCATAACCAGAGCACTTAGAAGTTAAACACCTCGGGAAGAAGACTCCGAGAAGAAAACTCGTAAGGTATATGTCCTCCATTTCTGTGACGAGATAGGCTCGAAGAAAATCACACCACATTTAGAGAAACTCAAGGTGGGATCAAAGGAGGAGGAGGAAAGAAAAGTATGAGGAGAAGGCAAGGCGCGATTGATGCCGTAACAAAGTAAATTTTCCTACAATAGATAACCTGTGAAGAGTCCTGCGAGAGAAATTCACGTATCCATCCCCGCCAAAATAGAAGAGAAGAATAAAGGGATACTCTTTTGTTATTAAGGAGGATAGGGTTTTGCAACAATGATCAAAACACCTCGAGCAAGCAAGGTACAAAGTGCAAGGTAGAGAGGAAGAGGTGAACACCTAGGTCCCCTCATATGGGCTTCATGGATAATCCCATGAAGGTATTGCAAACATGATTACAGAGAACCCTTTTCCCTGAAAATTTCCATGCCTGGGATCTCTAAACGCAAGATTAGCATAATTGAGACCAAGAAAATGAGATAAGTTAGAATCTGCATGTCATGCAGAGGAGCCCGGTTCAAGGTCCACGATCATTGATCAATACCTCCATTTGAAGAAGAGGAAAGGGGTGACTTAGTGGTGTATCCAAGCCACCTTACGATGAGAAGGCAATGCATGCTCTGCAAAAGATGTTCTCAGAAATCATAAGTAGAACTTGGATACAGGGCAATTTTGGACTTGGTCGAAGATCAGAATGGGAAGGAAAGGTAATAGAAAGAATTACGCAATGGTTTGAAGGAGAACATGTGCGGAAAAAGGAAGAATAATGAATTGATTTGGGCATTGGTTTAGAAAGTTTTGGAACAATGTCGAATCGGTGAGTCAAGCCAAGACGGAACTATAATGAGGAATAGAAATTTGGAAGACGGTGGGATGTGTCTAGGTCAATATCAAGGATGGAGCGGACCCATAACAGAGGAGTCTCGGAAGAGAAGAAAATAACAAGATTTTGTTAAAAAATCACACATATTACGAAGTTGGAGTATTTTTTCACCAACTCAACGGAGAAACATATTAGCGATAGGGGTTTCAAGAGTTATCAGAAATGTGGAGCCCGTTATTGATGTGGGAGTCGAGAATGAAGAGACCATTCTAAAGTCCTTAAGGAGAAATACTCATGAATAAGATAAAGTATGCTAAATGATAATCGACGATCCCCACATCGCAAGGATAAGAAATACCAAGTGTGAGAAGTTGGAATTTCTGATTAGTGAGCTCTGAGATTCCTTACAGAACGTAGAGATGAGTTCACGGGAATATGTGTGGGTGGTGTCATAGAATATCTCAAGGGGAATTTTAATTAATAACTTATGCTAGACCACCTCTCAATGTAGTGGTAAAGCTTCGAAAAATAAAGGCTGAACTGGAGGCATGGAAGCTGTTAAAGGGGGAGATATCTGGGGAGTTCCCTGAATTTAGGCTGTTGTAAATTACAACAATTTTTCCTTAGCCTATTTTTAGATCAATGGAATTTTATACGGAAAGCACGAAGAATTCTTGAGGGTGGAAATTAAATTAGTGTGGGGTAATGTTGAGCCCCTAATTTAAGACTAAGTACCAAAGGCACGAAGGTTTTTTTAACATGCCAGCAAGGCACAAAGGCTCACGCCAAAGTAGCTTTAGGAACAGTATGGAGGTTCACACCTAGGCAGAATAGGCTTGGGAATTAGCCGCATTTTGGGCGACAGTTAGAGTTGTAATGAAGGACATGTGGAGATGCGGCTAGGTTTGGTTGTGGATAAGGTTAAAGCATGGAGACTTGTAACCCAAGAAAAGTCTACTTTAGGATTTGATCATTATGCTAGCATTAAGATGGAAAGTAGATTTAGTTTATGGGTAAGATGTCTTAGGAGAAATCTTGCATGCTTAGGGTACTTGAGTATGGCAGGGTATGATGACATTTAGCATATGACCTACTCTTGAGTGATGACTAAGTGGTGGAGGGAAATTTCCCAACCTTATCCATGATTTTGTATTGATTTGCACTGATTTGCACAGTAGAAAGAGAGAGCTGTGAGGGAGAGAGAGAGATGCATGATAGGGAATGTTGTTGGAACTTCTTGAGAAGAGTCGTTGTAGGGTTTGAGTGTTTCTATGTTGATGTATCCGGTCCATTTATGATTCTTATGATCTATTTTGGCTACTCTAACAATAGTGGATTAATCCAATGGTGTTTGTTCTGAATATCAATGTTATGGATCTCACTATTTGTGTTCATTATTGTGTTCATAGTTTAGATCTGATTCCTACATTCTCTTTTTGATGTTCATAGTAATAATACAATTCATCTATGCTTGGGTCTAGTTTATTTATTCTTGTTATAGGATGTATGCATTTACGATTGTGCACTACTCCACCATTCATGCTAACATTCTTAACAAAGCTCACATAAAGGAGGGGCCTAGTCCTTCGTGTGCTTCGGGTGAGTGCCCAAATTAGGTTAGGTGATATGCTAGCACACCTAGGAATTAAAGGTTAGGAAAAGTGACTACAACTTTTCCTTCGGATTGGCTTGGTTATACTATCTTTGACTATTTACATCATTTTCAGCTCGAATGAAACTTTCGCTAATTATATTCTGATGTCGTAAAATTTAAGCTGAGCCTTAAATTTTTCTTCCATGTTGCATATTTTTCACCTCGCATGAGTTGGGGAATATGGAAAAACAATAAGAGCATTTGCAGCCATTACAGGAGAGGGTCATGCCAATGGTTCTCTTTGTTCGGAATATGATTATTATTGATCCATGGTAATTAATGAGTTAGTGCATAGGAAAATATACTTACGGTTATATGGTTATGTTGCTAGTTATTATAATATAATAATTTAAGAGTTATATTGTTGTATGTAACAACAATATATTGCATATAGAAGATTGTGTATTCATAGGGAATTGGGGATATTTTGTAGGATATATTATTTCTATAAATATAGGAATTCATTTCCTATAAATTTGTGTGTTTCCGGATGAATTAATATGAAGAATATTATTGTGTTACTTCTATGAATCTTGTATCCTAAACTTCATTTGGTATCAGAGAAAATATGCGCTTGTGAGGATTTGTGAGGGGAAAAGCCAGTAAGGCTAGTTTTCTTAGATAATAGTTTATTTTCCCATGGGCTGATTCATCTCTTGGTGAGTATATGTTTCTGCTAATGAATGATCATTACTTTCGTTCCACGTTTAAATATGTGTATTTACTACTTTATCACCGTGCTTTTGGCTTATGGTCATGCATATTTATTTATTTTAACCCTTCTAATTAGTTTAAGATCTCCAATTTTTTTGTATCAATTGAAACACAATCTATTCACATTTCTTTGGCATGACTATCATATTCACATTATTTTATTATTGTTTCTATTATGCACGAACAAGCGCTTTTCAAACCATCTAAGTTTTCTTTTAAAAGGACTGGCATAGTTATAGACAAGCGATGCGCAGCTATGCAAAAGAAGTATTATTCCAAGCTTGTGATCTGATCACTACAATCCAATTTCATTATAAAATATTTGATCAACTCGTGAGATTTGATAAGAATACTTTCGAAATTGGTCAGATTAGTGTAGAGTATATAAATGCCATTAGAAGATCAAGAATTTTCCAGTTGATATCAATTCTCCTGTGTTGGCATCTATTCCATACATTGATGCTTGGATTAATCGAATTCAGCATGTGATTGGAGTCTCCCACAGGTTCCTCGACATCATCAAAGGAAGTTTCTTATTATTCCATGTTCCTGAGTCATTTTGATTCATGCAAGTGTAAAAGTAGTTTATTACAACTAGGTAACTCTACCCATACAACTCACACGTTATTTTTAATTGTGTATTTTTGCCAAGGTTCGAGGTCTTAAAAATGGCATACATACTAGTTACAGCTTATATTCAAGCTTAGGTTGGTCAATAAGGTTATTTTTTATTTATATTTGAACTTAGAATTGTGTACAGTTTTTTAGCCTCAAAGGTTATAGTTTAGAGTATCGAGTATATTTGGTAATAGTCATATATGTTTTTGTTTGTTAAAATTTTCGAAATTCAATATGAGTTGTTCGCTCATTGTAAATTATATCATGAATAATGTGTCTTGTACTATATTCATTGTCATTAAGTCATTTGTGTCATCAATCCAAATAGTCCTTTATTGTTAAATACTCAATATATGTCATCAACGTTGCTTCTTGACAGCATGCGAATACATAAGAACCTCAAATCCAGGTACAAGTGGAGTTAGTAGCACATCAACCTGAGGATGGAGGCATAGAAAGGAGGTCAAAAAAATGACCTCTCATCAGTCACCAATGACGGCGCCACACAATTTTTGGTGAAATTTTGTTGGTATGAGTTTCTTTCAATTGTGTGCTTTATTTTCAATGTTCTTATTTCTAGTTGTGTGTAATGTGTTTCTTTCTAGAGTTGCAGTTTATAAATAAATAGAAATTTCACATTGTGGGGGGGAACATAACACCAATTTTCCAATTCCATTTTGCACCAAACTAGCTAAATTCAAGGGCTTCTTCTAGTGGAAGTTGTAGTTTCCTATGTTGTTCGAGATCAAGTGGCAGTGGTCAACAACAATGGCTATAATTAAGAACATTTTGTTCTTATGGATGTAATGTGAATACTTTTCTATTTTAGTGTGAGTAGCTTCTTATGCAACCTCTTAATGTAAAAATGTGTGTAGAGAACAAAACCACCAGTGCAAGGCAGTTCATGAAATCGCAAAAAGATTTTAGTAGATCTAGAGAAACCACATGAGGTGGATAGTTGATGGGGACCTATTCACGTTGAAAGGTCTTTGGTAAACTTGTTTAAACAATGACGGAGAGAGCCTTTCTTTTTTATCAAGGTCATGAGTCACCATAGTTGGGATATACCATAGGGGGTGAGCATACTACAGTTGAGAGATTGGTATTTTTCTACCATGTTTGCAGCTAAGGGGGGATGTTAGGAATATTATTGTTGTTGCTCCATGATAATTTGTGAGTTATTATATAGTAAAAGAATACTTACGGTTATATGGTTATGTTGTTAGTTATTATAATATAATATTGTAAGAGTTATTTTGTTATCGTTAACAACAATATATCATATAGGAGATTGTGTATTCATAGGGAGTTGGGGAGATTTTAGAGTATATTAATATCTCCATAAAAATAGGAATTCATTTCCTATAAATTTGGAGGTTGCTGTATGATTAATATGAAGAAATATTATAGTCTTATTTATGTGAATCCTTGTACCAAAAATTCACCCTTCTGACTTGTTAGTATAATTAAATTACAATGCATTGAGAAATTTGAAAATTCTCGTCCCAGAAAAATGGAAATTTTCACAAAACAATTGGGACACTTTGGCCTCTTGCAGATACCACCCTTACAAATGAAAAACTTGCAATTGTATTGTATTATCTGTCATATTTTGCAAAAATAGAAAAAATGAGCTCATGGTATCATTTTGTTTTCAAAAAATATTGTTTTTTGATTTTTTTGGAAAAATAACTTTTATTACATTTTGACCCGTAATTGGGGTTTGTGTCTCTAAGATTTTGAGGGAACTAAGCTTTGTGAGTCTTCTAGTTTTAGTGGCACCTCTAAAAAATTCCACCAAGAATCACTGGGACAGGACGTGAACCTTGACCTCCATCACCTAGTTGTAATCTCTTTACAAAAAGCTCTTCATAACTCCCCTATGAAGCGCTTTGAGTATACTATGTCAAAACTTCTATGTAAAAAACGTAAAATGATAGGCAAACCATACTTTTCCTATACCCACAAAGATAGTTTTAATACAAGTAATTTTCCAACAAGGAAAAACCACAAAGGGGTGCCTTGGAAGTTATTTTGGCTTAATGAAAGTGTTTTGGACATGTAGGTGTGTCATTCAACTCCTTCTCCTCCTTTGAGCTTGTAATCACCATCCTGGCTATTTAAATCTTCCTTCAAGGTGGATTTTCTAGGAAGGAGTGATGGTATTTTTAAAATGTTGAATGGAGATTGAGAAATAAAAGGTTTTTTTTAAAAGCAAGAATCTTCTATCCCCCTACAAAGATTCTTCTAACCCTAACCACTTAACCCCTCTTTTATAAGAGCAAAACCTCCTTGCTCTGATACACAATTGTTGAATGGGGCCCCTAGAAATAGTTTATTATAATGGTATAACTCATTTCCATATAACCATATACAGCAAAATTTTGTACTGTAATATTTGAATTAATTACCATACATAAAAATAAGATAACAAATAGGGTAAACGTAACGGGTATAAATAACATCAACCCATTCAATAAACTATTGGGAGTTAATAATTGTTACAATATAAAACAATGTTAACCGTATAGTAGTAAAACTGAATAGGTACATAACAAACACTTAGCTTATGCTGAAATTAACCTATTACCTACCTTACATTTTACACCTCAATGTTTAGCATAAGTCTTGTTGGGCTTTGTTATATTGACCCTTGAAACAACAACAATCAGGGAAAATAGGTCCCTCCTCTTATGGAATGTTCCCTTATTGACACCAACAAATAAAGCATTCTAACTTTATTACAAATTTCAACTTATAGTTTTATAAATAAATAGAAATTTCACATTGTGGGGGGGAACATAACACCAATTTTCCATTTCCATTTTGCACCAAACTAGCTAAATTCAAGGGCATCTTCTAGTGGACGTTGTAGTTTCCTATGTTGTTCGAGATCAAGTGGCAGTGGTCAACAACAGTGGCTATAATTAAGAACGTTTTGTTCTTATGGATGTAATGTGAATACTTTTTCTATTTTAGTGTGAGTAGCTTCCTATGCAACCTCTTAATGTAAAAATGTTGTAGAGAACAAAACCACCAGTGCAAGGCAGTTCATGAATCTCGAAAAGATTTTTGGTAGATCTAGAAAACCACATGAGGTGGATAGTTGATGGGACCTATTCATGTTGAAAGGTTTTTGGTAAACTTGTTTAAAAACAATGGACAGAGAGAGCCTTTCTTTTTTATCAAGGTCATGAGTCACATAGTTGGATATACCACAGGGATGAGCATACTACAGTTGAGAGATTGGATATCTTTTAATACCAAAGGTTTGCAAGCTAAGGGGGGATTTATAGGATATCATTATTGTCTTTGTTGCTCCATGATAACTTTGATGAGTTATTGTAGAGTAAATGAATACTTACGGTTATATGGTTATGTTGTTAGTTAACTTATAATATAATATTGTAAGAGTTATTTTGTTATCGTTAACAACAATATATCATATATAGGAGATTGCTGTATTCGAATGGATTTTTCTTAGAGTATTTAGAGGATATCCTAATATCTTCCATAAAGCCTCTAGGAATGTCCATCACCTGGGGAATTTGTTATGTTTACTGTAGTCGCATTAATCTGAAGAATATTATAGTCTTAACTATGTGAATTTCTTTGTACTTAATTCTACACCCTTCTAGGAAATGACTTGTTAGTCTCTAATTATGGTTACAATGCATCTGAAATTTTGAAAATTCTTATCCCAGAAAAATGGAAATATTCTCCTTAGACAATTGGGCACTTTGGCCTCTTGCAAATCAGATCTTCTCTAACAAATGGAAAAACTTGCAACTAAAATTGTGATTTCTGTCATATTTGCAAAAATAGAAAATTTGAGCTCCTTATGGTATCTCCTTGTTTTCAAAAATAATATGGAAGTGATTTTCATGAAAAATAGATGTTTTATTATAACTTTGACCCTTAATCTTGGGGTCCCTGTCTATTAAGATATTCATGTAGGTCCCTAAGCTTTGTGAGTCTTCTAGTTTTAGTGGCACCTCTAAAAAATTCCAACCAATGAAATCAGCTTGGCGGGATTTGAACCCTTAGAAACCTTGAATTAGTTGTAATGTCTTTACAAATAGCTCTATCACTAACTCCCCTATGGAGCGATTTGCAGTATACTATATCAAAACTTCATCAACTTAAGATCTTAAAATACATAGTAAAACCATACATTTCAAATCTATATCTAAACCACTAATTAGTTTGTAAGTAAATTTTCCAACAAAGGAATTTTATCACAAGTGGTCTTGCCATATAGTTATTTTGGCAATTAATCAACAAAGTGGTTTTGGATATCTAAACTGTGTAATTATCAACTTCCATGCCTCCTTTGAGCTTGTAATCACATCCTTGGCTAATTTAATCTTCCTCATAGGTGCCATGATTCTATGAAGGATGGTAGTTTTATATAACATGCACCTTGGAGATTATTGAGACAATAGTAGGTTGTTTTTAAAAGCAAGAATCTCTAATTCCCCTGGATCAAGTACCTTGTCCTTTTACCTAGTATAGGACTTGATGAACCTCCTTGCTTTGATACCAAATGTTGATTTTGTTCCTAGAATAATTTTGTTAATACGTTATTCTTCTTCTCATAATACCATTACAGAAAATCTTTGTAATGTATATACGAATAGTACAACATAAAAAAAGATACAAATAGGTTAATGTGTATAATTCTGTACATCAAGCATTCAATAGGTTTATATTCTTCAAGGTTAATATATTGGTTAATTAATAAATCACTTATCAATAGGTAACCTTTTCATTATTTAGTAAAACTGACTGGGCTTAACAATAACAACACACATTACTATGGCCTTGAGAATATAACCTATTAACCTTGGATGTACCCAACTTTATCCTTATTTGCAGTATTGGTTGGAGGAGTTAGTACCTTGATATTGAGCTTCCACTAGCATCGATCTCAAGAGAAAACAGTCCCTCCTCTAGATGTGAGAGGTTCCTTTTCTTGCTATCCACACAACAATTTATACCCAAGTCTACTTATTTACAAATGTACAAACTAGAAATGGAAGGGAAAATGAGGATTTTGAGTGCTTGGTAGATGCTCATTCCATCTCAAACTTTGTACAATATCCACTTCTAACACAGATGTATCAATTCGGGAACAAAAGAATCACTTATTCAAAAAATAAAGAGAGGATCACTTTTCAAACACATAGATTGCATAATAGTATCTTACTTATGCTTGGTAAATTGACAAGATTTTAAACTATGCATGTATAAACACATGACATGCTTGCAATAGACACAAATTTCTAAGCACAACATCAGCTGGAAGGCACAAAGTTCTTGTTCAGATACACATAGCTTCTCATGAATCAGATTTGAGAACAGAAATAGATAGAGCACAAGAAAATATAAAACTTCTTCTCTATTTATTGGAAATTCAGTACTTTTACATCCAAGACATCGAAAATTTGATCCCTCCCAAGTGACAAGAAAATATCCTTAAATAGCCTTATTTAGAGGCTTAGGACAAGAGTCTTTTTAATTTTCCCTTCTTTTAATCATGAAAGATTAATATCTAATTAAGCATTATAACATAAGTTTTCCTTTTACTTATATATTGTATTTCAAGAAAGAAAATAGCGACCTTAATTAATATTTTAATTGAAAGAAGAAGCTAAGCAATAGGATCTGGTAAACTCTCGAAGGAGTGTTTATGGCAGTCCTCAGCCTTAAGTACTTGGTTTCTGAATATCTTCAATTCTTCAAAAATGTCCATGCCTCGAGGGATGGTGGTATTTGTAGTCAAATGAGTCCAGTCTTCCTTGACATTTCTCACATTTCTTTCTCAAATATTGCATTCTCTAGGAAACTCCTTATTAGCCTTAGTGATGGTTAATTGAAGTGTATAAATTTCCCTCATTTTCTCCTTATACATAGTGTCTTGTTTAAAAAAATATTATTTAACAAATTTCTTGAACTGGGACTTAATCTCTTGCACTGTGAACCTATCCCTTGAATCATCATTGAATATTTGGTAGTGAATATCATGAAAAGTAGATACAACATAGGCTTTACAAGCTTCTCCCTTCTGGAACATATTCCTGAGTTCACCAATGGATTCCTCAAGGACTTTTATTTTTCCAATCAATGATGAAGGCCCACTTCTTAGAAAAATTAAACTTTGCATCGTAAAAAAATTTATTTGCCAAAAGAACTTGCACATCTGTGTCACTCATCAGTCAGAGATCTTGAATGCATTCACTCCATTTTTTCAATTCTCTATCTAAACCACTGAGTGTTGTAGTAAATTTAATCTATATCATGGTGACTTTATCATATGACTTGTATGCTTCCTCGATGAATTTTAATCATGTGACTGTCATATCATCAACCAAGGCCTCCATTTCTTCCCCATAAGTGGCATGCTTATGAATATCTTTGATAACTTGAACTTCATCATTATTTAGAATAGCAAGTGGTGGAATTGAGCTAAAGGAGTTGGATCAAGTACCTTGTCCTTCTTCCAATAAGGACCTGATGAAATTTGAAATAATTTGATTTTTCTCTTCCAACTACTCATGTGTTTGCTTTCCTCTTCTCAACTCTTTCAATTAATTTTGACACTATCTCCTTCAAATTGTGCACTTGACTCTCAAGAGTAGATTCTCCAAGGGGAATTCTTGTCAATTATAAATCACTTACCAACAATGTCTCTTTCATCCTTGTCAAGCTTGGGTTTAGAAATCTCCATGAATTGTTGGCCTTGAGAATTAGATACTAACCTTGATGTTGTTTTAGATTTCTTTATAGATGGGGGAGGAGTAGTAATTAGAAGAGCTTCCATAGCATCGAACTTAGGAGCAACAATATGATATGTGGCTTTTATTTTCTTTCTTTCCACCTATGGTTGTACCCAAGCAAAAGAAGAACTAGAAGTAGAGAGAACAATGGGCCCAATGCAAGTGTGCCCATTGCACTCAAAGTTTTTACAAGAGATATTTCCAACACAAATGTTTTAATTTCGGAGGTAGGAACTTCCTTGACTGAAACTTATTTGGCAGATGATCCTAAAACATCCATTGATTCTGAAATAGCAATCCTTCAATTGATCCTCTTTTTCTTATTCTTTCTCTCTACTAATTTCTTCAGGATTACCTTTCCCTTGTTCTTCTCATTCTTTCTCCTCACTGTCATCATCGTAGAGATCTATAACTGGTTCAACCTCAGGTACTGCTTCTAATTTCTTTGAAGAAGACAAATTTTTCACTTTCTTAATTACTTCCTCCATATTTTCATCCTTCTTAGCCTTTCCTTTCTTCATGTATACCAGAGTTGAAGGTTCAGGTGGAGAGGGAACAAATTGTACATGTGCCTAAAGGGTCACCACTGGTATTTCATTGTGAGGAGTGGAGGCTTCTTGGGAGGAAGACCTAGACTTTACCTGCTCTGAACATCTTCATTTTCCTTGTCAAACCAAAGTTTGGCACCTCACCAAGACATGGTTTATGGGTTCCTTCAAATCATCCCTTTCCTTAACAAACAAGTCAATGGTTTCAATGGGAGTGTGTCTAATAGAAATTTCATATTCAAGGGACTATAGTTCCTCATCATCATCTTGAATTCCATCTGGTACCTTGTACACATCAAAATCTTTGATTTGTTGTAGGGAAAATCTGCCATAATACCTTCTTCTGGCTTCATAATCATCAGAACAGTCACCCCAATAGTCTTCACTATCAGCAAGATGATGGAAACCCATTCTAAAATTATTGGCAATAAATCCATTGATATAAAAACAAGTCCTTGGTTTGAAATAATGAAGAGTGAGGGGAGAAATTGTTTTTTCCACATTTTAGGCATCCAAAGAAGTCTTACAAGTATAGTTACCCAATGTGATTGGAAACTGGATGCTTGCAATATTCTTGTCTCTAAAAGTTTTATGAAGAGCTTATCCAAACTACTTGTCAGATTTAAACTAGGGCCATTTTATCACTACAATACATAGGGAGTTTCAAGGGTGTTCCCTCAAATCCAGCCAACCGTATGTAAGAAAATTTCTTGAATTGAGTGTAATAACTACCATAGACATCAATCAATTATTTAGCTTCCTCTGAGAATATCTGAGCTGTGTTGTCCTCTAACAATATGACAATATACATGGTGAAGGAATCATTCACCCTTCTGAAATGGTGATTACTAATCTTCAAAGTTCAATTATGGACAATACTCATAAATAAGAGCATCTTTCTTGTTTTCATCAGGAGAGAACCCCAACAATTACCTATATGTAAAAATAGTGTACATAAAATAGGAAGTCATATAGAAATTCTTAGACCTTTAAACATTTCCAAGTTGTTCAGTAAGGCTATCATTTTATCTCTCCCCAATTTAGGTTTTATTTATCTTCACATATGCTGTTGATATAAGGGAATATCCAATAATGAATCTCATTGGTTGAAGGAATCCCATTATTCTAGCAAGGAGGGTGATGACATCTGACAACTCTTCCTTGAAGTCAATCCTATACATAGTCTTTGGCAGTCTTGAAGCTCCCTTTTTTGGGTTTTTAAACCATGACTTGGCCACCCTGCTCTTATATTGTTCACTATCCTGATCAAATAGAAGTTGGACCTAAAAATTGGTGAGAGTTTTTGAATATTCATTTATTAGAATTCGGAGGGTAGTGATAATTCAATTAGAGTCCATTCGAGAAACTACATTCCCATAAGGATCAACTATCTCTTGTGTATCTGAGTTGAAAAAGGAGCCACGGGCTGATATAGCATCAACACATTGAACAGAAACTGGAAAACCCCCTGCCTGAGAAATTCCACTTTCCTTGATTAATTGATCAATGGGAGTAGGGTTATTACAGTTAATTCATGCCCAAAAATCATCTAGGTCAAGGTGTTGAGCATCACTATCTCCTATCTCTGGTATGGTTATCTCCAATGAAGATAGATGCTCATGCCCTTTGTAATGAATCTTCACTATGTGGCAAGGGAAAAAAGATCATGCAATGGACTTCTTGATCCTCTAAAATTTTCTATCAACAGTCTGAGACCTCTACTAGAACACATTGCACCTAATTTTTTTGAAAAATACTAGAACAAGAACCTTGCCACAACTACAAATAGTGGAGATAAAGAATGGGAAAAATAAACAAATGCAGGGAGTATGGTAAAAAGAATCAATTACCCTGGATATTTATACATATTCCATTTTGAGTAGGTTGGTGGGGGGAATTGAATGTCACAATTAATGCACTGCATTGAATCAAGACAATGGAATGCGGATATGGCGAATAAAATGTGCACAACCGGCCCAAGTGATGTCGGGAAACTTGGGACATGAGGATCCAAAAAACCCATAGTGAATGGGATGTGGAAAAAATAGGCTTCTGGGGAAATGGAGGCCAGGAAGCACTAGGGACATGTGGGACACGAGAAGCCAAAATGTCTGTAATACATTCAAATACGGTAAGTCATAATAAACTCACACAATTGGAACTTCGGACATTGGGACATGAGTTCTCCACAAATCCAAAGTACTCACAAAACAAAGGGAAAGTAATACAATGTGGGGAAGGTAGGGAATCAGTGAACTGGTATCCTGATAGAACTTGGGATGCGAGGAACTTCAAAACTTGAAATGCCCGTACAACAAAGGGAAAGCCTTAAAAACTCAATTCTCATAAAATGACTAACTGTTGAAAAAAAAATCTTCCCTCCTGGACCTTCACAAGGACATTCTGATAGACATCTTACCCAAAAATTTAAAAACTGAGACAAAAATACACAATTTCTGGGAAGGTGACAACAATTGGCTCTTTCTGGGGATGAACTGACTTGGACAAAAGAGAACAAGGTAGGACCAAGAACTCTAGAATCTATGGGAAAATACTAGGAAAAAACCATTGGGAAAATAGAGTCAAGAAAGGAATAATACATAAGACACACACACATACACAACCAATAACCATAAAGCAAAAACCAGAAACATGAACTATACAAAAATTTACAAAGAACTGCCTAGTCACCTAGGACTAAAACAACTTCAAATATTTCCCACTATATGGTAGTGGAAGAGAGGTTCCATCCATATAGATCAAATAAATGAATTTTATCCAACAAAGTGTCTAATGTTGATAGGACACAGCCAAAGATAATCGAACTTACCGTGGCTTCCCGAGGTTCTTGCCTCTTGTCCTAGAGTAGGAAAATGTATCTAACCTAGAAGTCTTTGGGTCTGGATTTATTTTCAAATAGTTTCACCTTTCTCTACTATGTAGTAATCACATCCACTACTTGCAATCTGTCTTCATCCAATCTCTGCAGGTACATGATTCTTTTCTCCAAAGCACTGGTGAAATTTGAGTCTTTGATAGCTTTCATCAACTGTAAGGCTGACAGTTCTATAGTCACTGGTAGCTGAGCTTCAGTTTCATAAACCACTTATAAAGGATACATCCCAATTTCCCTTTTAGGTGTGATTTTATCTACCTCAAGAGCATCATAAAGCTTCTTATGCCAATTCCTTTGAGATTCATTCACAAGTTTTCAAATAATAGTCACCAAATTTTTGTTTGTTGATTCTTCCTATCCATTTCTCTGAGGATAGTAGTTAGAGGAATGTGCAAGAGAAATTCCATATCCATAGAAAAAATCCATCAATTCATATGAAGAGAAATTGGAGGCATTATCAGTGACAATTTTGTTTGGTACTCCAAATCTAATCAGGATGTTTTCTTTGATAAAATTACATACCACTTCAAAAGTTTGTACTTTTCACTGAAATAGATTCCACCCACTTTGTGAAGTATTCAATATCAGTCAGCACATGAGTATGACCGAAATTGGAATGGGGGTTGAGAGTTCCTATAAATTATATTCCCCACTATTGAAAGGGTTCTTCTATTACTATGGGTTTAAGTGGTAAGGTAGCTAGCTTGGGCCTACCCAAATTTTTTTGGAAAGCTTCACATTTTCCCACCCATTTAGTTACATATCGGAAAAAGTTTGGCCAGTAATAGCTTACACGAATGATTTTATGAACAGTAACATCAGATGAAAAATTCCCTCCATAAGCTTAATCATGGAATGCTTTGAGAAACCTCTTATGTTGTTCTCTATCCACACATCTGAGAAATATTCCATCAATCCCTCTTTTGAATAGAGATTTGTCCCAAAGTAAATAATTTTCAGACTTCAGCTTTATGGATCTCTTATCCTGTGTACTTAAATGGGGTGGAAATTCTCCATATGGCAAAAAATGAGCAATGTCATCATACCATTCATCAGTCGAACTGATAAAAAGAACAGTGGGGATATTTATGTCTTCCTTGGGTGGATCACCTTTAGCACCTTTAGCGATCAATTCACAGAGTCCCTTGCCTCAGAATAACTTAGTTGGCTTAATGTCCATATCATACTCATGTAATTTTTCCACCCAATTCCCTCTTTTAGTCCCAAACTCTTGTTGTGTGAGAATTGATTTAACAATTATTTCAGGCATAAAGACAATTGAATGAGAATTGAGGATATAGAAATAGAACTGCTTGACTGTCTTAACTACACCAAAATCGTGTTTCTCCATTTCAGTATATTTAAATTCATGATCTTTCAAGACATAACTCATGAAATTAATGGGTAGTTCATAGCCCTCATGATTCTTCTGTGTCAAAATGACATCTAAAGTATTCTCGCTGGCATAGCAATAGATTAAGAAATATTTCTCAAAATCAGGACAAGCAAGAATTGGGGTCCTGATGATTTTTTTCTTGACATTTTCAAAATATTCTTTCCCTTCTGATGTCCAGCAAAAGGATTGTCTTCCTTTCATCATCCAAGCTATACTCATAGTCAACTCTGCAAAATCAGGGATAAATCTCCTTAAAACAATTATTTTTCCAAATAAATATTGCACACCTTTTTTACTCATGGGGAGGGGAATTTATTGAATATATTGGACTCTCTCTGCATCTATCTTAGTCCCTTCTTTGGAAATGATATGCCCAAGAAACTTTCCTTCAGTGACACCAAAAATAGACTTCTTTGGGTTTAGAGATATCCCATACTTCTTGCACTTCCTGAGAACAACTTCAAGATGTTGGAAATAGTCTTCCCTTTTTAGAGAAAATAGTCAAATCATCAAGATATACAACAATACATTTTCCTTTCAAGGTACCAAAGGCCAAATCCAATTCCTATTGGAAAGTAACACCAGCATTAATTAGACTGAATGGAATCCTCTTATAGTAAAAATTATCCCATGGAGTTGTGAAGGTTGTTTTATGTTGATTTGGAATATCAACTTCAATCTTATTGTACCCTGAGAAACCATCCAACATAGATAACATTTCACATTTGGTGACAACTTACAATATTTGATCCATCATGGGGACTGGATAATTATCTTTAAGGGAAGCCTGATTCAAGTTTTGAAAATCCACACAAATTCAAATCCTTCCACTATTTTTTCTTACTGGCACAATGTTGTCCACCCAAGCTGAGTGATGAATAGGAAAAATTATCTTTTCCTTCAATAACTTTTGAATTTCTTGGTAAATGGTATCTGCAATCTTGGGATTATAATTCCTTTGTTTCTATTGAAAAGACTTGATCCCTAGTTATAGAGAAAAGTAATGTTGCATTTCTCCTGGTTTAAAATATTTCAACTCATCATATGAATAGGCAAGTATATATACATATTTTTTTAATAAGTCCACCATCTTATTTCTCTCTTCATGAGTGCAACATTTTCGAATATTAACAAGCTTGGGTTTAACTTCACTTGCAATGTTAGTATTCTCATGTTGTGATGACAGATGAACCCCATGTGATATATTTGACTTGATATACCTATCATTTTTGTCAAAAAAACTTCTAGGATTACCATTCTCTTGGGTATCTTGTTTCGTTTAAACCTAATACAACCATCCTTAACATATTATTCTTCAATTCCTTCCTCAGCCATGGTAGATGATATGGATTCACGAGGAGCAGCCTCACTTCCTTTAAAGTACAACTGACTGAAATTCTCCTGAAGTTCCAATAAAGAGAGAAAATGGTGATCATCATTGAATACTTGCCAATCGTTCACATTATCTGGCACACTCGGCCTATGTATCATTCAATTGTGAATTTTTCTTGGGAAAAGTCGAGATGAGGGAACAATAAGGACTTTGAAATAAATAAAGTGTTTTCTCTAGTGTTATTTTCCCTAGGAATAGCTTCAATAGAAAATTCATCGAATAACTCAATTGAATCCCACACCATATTTCTATAGTCCTTTAGCCTTTTGTTTTTAACCTGAAAAACTCCTCTAACTTGTTTAACGATGATTTCTACATCTCCCCATACACAAATATTCTTAATTCCCATTTATCTTTCCATTTCCAAACCCAAAAGAAGAGCTTCATATTCTATTGTATTATTTGTATTTTTAAATTAAAGCTTTTAAGAGAAAGGGTATGACTTCTTTTCAGGGGAAAACAAGACCACACTTGCTCCAGAACTACCTGAAGAGAAACTCCCATCAAATTCAAGGATCCAAAGTCTGTTAGGGTCATCAATCAAACCCTTAGGAGCCTCCATTTCCTCTTCTGAAATGATCATGTAGTTTCCATGACCAATGTCTTCATAGAGAATTTATGCCTTAGTATCATTAGTTTGCTGCACAATATACTCGGTTTGTCTTTCAGGTAACGACTTGTTCATTTTCCCACTAACTGGGATGAGAGTGTGTGACCAATCCATCTATATTTATCCTACCACTTATTTAAATAATTTTATGCCTAACAACATACCATGGGATGGGGGAATATTTTCTACTAAAATAGTAGCTTTGATGTTCTTCTCTGAGAAAGCAAAAAAGGCTACTTTTGCATCCTTGATCCTTCCTACCAATGGCACCTCTCTACTTTACATGGAATAACATGAACAAAATGTGTGTGTCAAATTCATTCCCAAAGCATGGGAAACTTTAGTAGGCATCACATTCTCAGATGCTCCCAAATCAATAACACAAATACTAATCCTATGGCCAACTATAAGCAACGTGACATAGAAAGGTTCAATATTTTTAGTTATAGAAGGGGATGTGGCCATTAAATTTTTCTGAGGTGAAGTGGTGGGAGTAGTTAATAGGCCTTTTGAAATATGGTAGGTGAAGGATTGGGTTTGGATTTGAAAAATTTGACAACCTGGGCAAAGGCATCAGGGTGTGTCTAATAGAATTCAAACTCAAAAATTTGGATTTTAGTTCTCTTGATGTGGTTAATTATGTCAAAGGATCCTAAGGGAGATGGGGTGTCTATGTCAGAGGGGGTGGGACTCTTAGGCCTATCTACTTTGACATTTGGGGTTGCCTTGGTTATAGGAGTTTAAGGTACGTTGGCTTTAGGTGCAGAAAATGAGGTAGAGGGAGAGTTAGCGCTACTTACCTTTTGGGTGGAAGTGGTAGGAATATGATATCCTCTTTTCACAAAAAATGAGATGGTAATATGAACTTCCTTGGATCTATTTGTAGTCTGGACCACTTCTTTATTATTTTTCATTTGTTCTCTGGTCATGAAAACATATGATTTGTTGTTCATATTTTCCACTACCTTATCATAATTGTCCTCATCATCATCAAATCCTTTAGTGGTGGGGAATTTAACCTGAGAATCATTTTATTCTTCTTGGAATTCATATATTTCATCCTCAGGTTCCTCATATTCTTTAGCTTTGACTTTATCCTCCAGTTCTTGAACTTCACATGCTATGTTGACTAAAACTTTGAGAGGTGAACCTTTAACTGCGAGTTTTGGTTGGACAAGAGGTAGATGATTTCGAGGTTTAAAATTATTCCTTGGAATATCCTTGTAAGGAGTAATCTGAGATAATTTATTTTTGATAGCTATGAGATCATTTGTCAGCTTTTATACTAGCTGGTCTAAATTGGATCCTGAAGGAGAAGCCTTAGATTTAGGAGGTTATTTTTTCAATTAACTGTACATTATTATATCATCCTCAAAACTTATGGATAAGTGTTTATCAACATCCAAGGTAGCAAGATTGGCTCTTCTTAATGCATAGATTACTTTTGGTAAGTGAGCATTTAGGATTTTTTTTTTCTAAATTTGGTCCACATGACGAGTAGCTACTGGAATTATATTCACCAGTTTGTTAAACTTGGAAAAAAAATCTTGCATATGTTCATATGGTTGTTTCTTTAGTTGAGAAATTTGAGTGAGGAGAGCATGTACATTTTCAGCAGGTTTGAATCAATTTTCAAACTAAGTTCTCATGGTAGCCTAGTCAATGATAGTGCTAGCAAGGAGATGATAGAACTAGTCAATAACATTGTCTTGTAGTGTCTCCACAAAAATTCTAACAGAAACATCCACATGCTCCACTCCAAGTATTCTACATGACACAATTAATGCAACAATGTGTTCATCAGGGTGCACTTTTCCATCACCTCTGAATTTAGGGAAATTATTTCTATTCCCTTTTGAAAGATACTGCAATGGTTAAGAAAGGGCCAAAGCTCCAACCCATTGTCCCCAATGTAGAATTACTGCCATTCTTATAAAAAATGGTTTGTAAAGGAACTGAAACTCTAGCCAACACCAAATCTTGGCTACTAGGGCTTGATTGTGTTTAAAAATCAACGTTTCCTAAAATTTTATCCTTAGTGGGAGGAGTGCTTGTTGATCTTGTTCTCCTTCTATCTGGAGTCAAAACGAAGCCTTGTTATTCTGGAAACTAAAAATTTGGGTCTTCACAACCTTGTGCTCTCTAACCTTGTGTATATCTTCTATCTACCAGTGTGTTGTTATTTCTAGTTTGATTGAAGTTGTTTGGGTGGGATGCACAAAATGTGCCCAATAGTGAGTGCCAAAAATTGTTGGTTGTCAGATTTGACCTAGAAAAAAAACAACAATCAGGGGACAAAAATCCCTCCCCTTTATGGGAGAGGTTCCCTTATTGAACACAAAAAAAATAAGAAAATGTACAAAATATCAATATTTCAATGAGGGTTTTGATGCTTTAGATGTTTTCATCTAACAAGATTTTCAATATAGAGGAAAAGGGAACAGAAGAAGCAGTATTATGAAAAAAAAGAGGAGCACTTTTAGACACATAGATTGCATAATGGTATCTTATGTATGCTTCGTAAAGTGAGAAGATTTAAAATATCCATATATAAACACAAACATGCATGCAATAGACACAAATTTCTAAGAACAACATCAACTGGAAGACACAAAGTTCTTATTCAGATACACATAGCTTCTCATGAATAAGATTGAGAACATAAATAGATAGAGTGCAAGAAAATATGAAACTTCTTCTATATTGATTGGCAATTCAGTAACTTTACATCCAAGACATCAAAAATTTGATCCCTCCCAATGACAAGAAAAGCTCCATAAATAGCCTCATGGAGGCTTACAATAGAGTCTTTTTCAGTTTCACTTCTTTTAATCATAAGATTAATATCTAATTAAGCATTACAACATCATTTTATCTTTTACTTACATATTGTATGTCTAGAAAGAAAATAGCCACCTTAATTAGATATTTTAATCAAAATAAGAAACTAAGGACTAGGATCTAGGACACTCAAAGTAGTGTTTGTGGTACTCCTCACCTTGAGTACTTGGTTTATGAATCTCTTCAATTGTCCAAAAATGTCCATTCCTCAAGGGATGGTGGTATTTATAGTCGCATGATTCCAGTTGCCTAGGCATTTCTACATTTCTTTCTCAAATTATTTGTTCTCCATAAAATCCTTATTAGCCTTAGTGATGGCTTCTTAAAGTGTACAAATTTCCCTCATTTTCTCCTTAGACATAAAGTATTGTTTAAACAAATATTCCTTAACAAATGTCCTGAACTGGGACTTAATCTTTTGGGTTGTGAACCTATCCCTTGAATTATTGTTGAATATTTAGTAGTGAATATCCTGAAAAGTAGATACAACATAGGATTTAAAAGCTCCTCCCTTCTGGAACATATTCCTGAGTTCACTAATAGATTCCTTAAAATTTATTTTCCTAAATAACTTGCACATCTATGTCACTCATCAAATGGAGATCTTGAATGCATTTACTCCATAATTTCAATTATCTATCTAAACCTCTGAGTGTTGTAGTAAATTTAAGTTCTATCACAATGACTTTATCATATTACTTTTTTGCTTCCTTGATGAATTTTAATCATGTGACTATCATATAATCAACCAAGGCCTCCATTACCTTCCCATAAGTGGCATGCTTGTGAATATATTTGATAATTTTAACTTCATTGCTAGTTAGAATAGTAGGTGGTTAAATTGAGGCTAAGGGATTTGGATCAAGTATCTTCTCTTCTTCCAATAAGGACTTGATGAAATTTGAAAGGATTTGATTTTGTTCTTCCAATTGCTCCTATGTTTGCTTGCCTTTCTCAACTCTTTTAATTAGTCTTCACATTGTCTCCTTCAAATTGTGCACTTCACTCTCAGGTGTATATTCTCTAAGGGGAATTATTTTCAATTACAAATCACTTACCAATAGTTATATTTCATCCTTGTGAATATTGAGCTTTGTAATCTGCATGAATTTCTAGCCTTGAGAATCATATAATAAATTGGATGTGGTTTTAGCTTTATTCGTAGATGGGGGAGGATTAGTACTTAAAAGAGTTTCCACAACATCGAACTTAGGAGAAACAATATGAGATGTGTATTTTTTTTCTTTCTTTCCACCAACGGTTGTATCCAAGAAAAATAAGAACTAGAAGTAGAGGGAACAATCAGCCCAAGTGCAAGTGTGCCCATTGCACTCAAATTTTGTACAACAGATACTACCAACACATATGTTTCAATTTGGGAGGTAGGTACTTCCTTGACATGAAATTCTTTGGAATATGATCCTAAAACATCCATTGATTTTGAATCCTGATCCTTTAATTGATCCTCCTTTTCTTCTTCTTTCTCTCTACTACTTTCTTCAGGATTACCTTTTCCTTGTTCTTCTCATTCTTTTTCCTCACTTTCATCATCAAAAAGTTCTATAATTGGTTCAACCTCATGTACTTCTTCCAATTTCTTTGAATAAGATAAATTTTCACCTTCTTGAATTACTTCCTCCATATTTTCATCCTTCTTAGCATTTCCTTTGTTCATGTATACCAGAGTTGACGGTTCAACTGGAGAGAGAAAAAATTGTACATGTGCCTCAAGGGTCATTGTTTCACTTGATTGTTTTAAAAAATGAAAAATATAAAGGAAAAAGTTCAAGGATGAATACCTATTATTACGTTGGTTGAAGTTTGTGCACATGTAAATGAATTTTTGATCCAAGTTGATTGTGTAAGCTTCCTTTTGGAAGGGAGGAAACTACCTATAATACAAAGCAAGACGACAAGATATAGTTAATAGAAAATTTTAGTTGATTTCCTAGCATGAGCTAGATCAAGGAGTTTGATACTTCCTCGATGGTTGTTAATCCACTGATATATAACTCAATATAAATTAAATAAACATGAAAATAAAAGAATATATTGCTAGTGTTCTGATTTAGGTATCTCAATCTACTATCAATGTCAATCCAATTAAATTCTTGATAGCTACACTGGTTAAGGTCTCGAGTTAGGTTACAAGTTGGGTAGGTGGTCTGAGGGTCACAAACAGTGTTTGGGTAAGATTTGGTAAAGTTTGGGTTATTGGGAAGCTTGTTGGTTTAAGGAAATTTTACCAGAAATAGAGACTGATGCAAGTTAGGGTGACCGATGTTAGTACAGGTATGACCAATGGTGATGTAGTATGATCGATATCGAGTACTATGGGAAATGGTAGATTTTCAAAATTGTTTGTCTAGGCTCTTTGTGTTTCTACACAAAGAGTTGGGAAGGTCTGTTGTGAGGTTGTAGGTGGGGTATCAAGTTTGGGTGAGATTCTAGTGAGATGTGGGGTAAGTCTGATAAAAGTTGATAAAAGACACAGTGACCGATGTCGGTTTGGTGATCGATACCAGTAAAGAGGGGAAACAGGTGATGGTTGAGGTGACTGGCATTGGTAGGGGAAATTTTTGTGGCAATTAAATATAAGGTAGTTTTGGGCTTCTCTTTGATTGCACAAAGAATGAAGGGGGGATGGTTGGGTTCATAATAATTTCAGAGAGACTAAGGAATGCATAGAGGTGAAGTACAGAGAGCCAGAAGGTTGTGGGTGGTTAGATGGGTAGATTAGTAAGAAGGTGGGGATGGAGGAATGCAGGAAAGAATAAGATGCAATAACAAAATATAATGGTCCTACACTTTAAGCAAGTACATAATAATGAAAATAAAGTATACTTACTTGTATTTACAAGTATGGTTGGTGAAGGAAGGTAGTAGTTGATCCATGAAGAAATTTGTGGTCATTTTTGTGGTAATACTTCTTGGATTTCTCCCATGAATATTCTAATGCATTGGGATGAGTAGCTTGTTTGGGCCTGTGGTTGAGTGTATCCCATCATCTGGATGTTAAAAATTCTCTAGTTCGTGCTTGAATGCAATAGATCTCTCCAAAATAAAAATGACCAACCTGGGTAAAAGGTTGCAAAACTATATATATGGTAATCAATGATGGTTAGGTTGGCCAACAATGGTTGAGAGATAACCGATGTCGATTAAGGCAGGAAATCCTAGGTTTACCAAAAATAGGAAAATCCTTGTTATTTTTAGTGTGCTCTGATTGCCAATTCGAGTCTCATATGAGGGTTAGCACTTAGATAAGTGGGAGTGTTGTTGCAGAAGGAATAAGACTTTAATTTTAGGGTTAGAATAAGTCCTAGTTGGTTAAGATATGTAGAGACTCGGTATTAGTTAATTAATAAGCTAAGAATAAGTCCATGGCGAGGTGTCTAGGTGAGGTGTAAATTAAATTAATTAAAGTAATGAAATTAACTAATAATGTGAGGATGAACGTTAATTCAATTCTAAGTAATTAAATGAATATGAATGTGGGGTAATATGTCATGGCCAGGTGAACACGTTGCGTTAATTAAAAAAAGGGTACCAAGGGGAGTGTGACCCAAATTTGTTGTCTACATTTACCTGTTTTGTCACGTAGCTTGGATTGGTAAGTGATGATGACAAAAACAGGAGGTAGTTGCCCCAAATATAAGTGGAGGTTAGGTTTCCCCAAGTGTGGGTGGAGGTGATCCCCCTCAAACCAAGAGCTGATGAGGTGTTAAATGAATTTTTTGAGTGGTTTGATAAATGGGTAAGTGATGAAAATGAGTGGAGGTTGGTTGTAGGTAAGGCTATGGTAATTTTGCGTAATGGGTAAGGGTTATATTATGTAATGGGTAATGGTCATATTGGGTAATGGATAATGGAAATCGAATGCATGCACACATGTAGATTGCGAGATGATACCAGGTGGAAGAGCTTGAAAAATGTACATTGTCCAAATGGCAATAGGTTTATCCAAATGATGTTGAAGTGATTCAGGTATCTAAGGTATAGGATATGTTCATGAAACATAATGAGGTCTAGTGTAGGAATGGATAATAGGTTTTGTTCCATGGCACCAAAGGTATGGTCAGGATAAAAATCACATCATTAGGTAAGGTAAGGTCATTAGGCTAAATAACACAGATAACAACATCACAAAGTATAACGAGTACATGAATTCAAATGTCACACAAGGTGGTTCATGTCAGGGTATGTAGGTCAAGGCACAGGTAAGGCCAGGGTATATGTAAATAACATGTCCTTAAATGTAGTTAAGGAAATGTACAGGTAGTGTAGCCTTGTGGGTAGGGTATAATAGGTATTGGTAAGGTCAAAAGTTGTTGGATCAGTAATGGTTGTAGGAAAAATGGGCATGAGGAAAAGGTAATGTCAAGTGACCAATGTCGATTATGGTGTAACTGATGTCAGTTTTCTAGGGCACGACATAACTGATGTCGGTCATGTCGATTTGGGACTAAAAATGAAAAAAACATGTTTTATAGATTCTTTTTGAATTTTCCACTTTTAGAAAATGACAGAGGTGAAAGTGAGGACTGAAAAATGATAGTATGAGGCATTAAGTTGAGTTGGCGGGCCACGTAGTAGGTGATTGGTGTTCAATTAGTGGGTCCACAAGATTGATTCGATTGATTCGAATTTTTTTGGAGGTGAGGAGTTGATTATGGCATGATAGAGGTGGGAGATGGATAGGGTAGACCACCGAAATAGTGGCCAGATGTGCCACCACAGAGACAATGCCGATTAGAGGTAGTATATGATACAAATCCCTTATTTGATTGAAAATTGTATTGTTGAAATTGTTTTTGGTAAAAAATGTGGGTGGGATTTTAATTTTGAAAGTGTGGGTCCAAATGAAGGAAATGAGGGGTGGGAAGGTCAAACATAGGTTAAATACATTTGGGAATGAAGAAAGGATACGTTTGGGTGGGTTAGACTAGGTTTGTAGGTCATTTTTTGTTAATTTTTTAGAATGGAGGATGGGTTTTTCGTTTGTGATGTTGTGACAGAGACCAACGCCGGTAAGGGGTTAGCTGACATCTATTGGCTTTGGCTGGCATCAGTTAAGGCTTAGGTGATTGACACCGGTTAAAATAAACTAATGATGGTCAGTATGACCGATGACAGTCAAGGTGATTGGTGATGCTTAAGGTTAAGAGTAAATAGGGGAAAGAAGGGATAGGTAGGAAAGTAAAATAGGTGATGAATGGGTAGGTGAAGATTTATGTAGAGGGAAGAGGGTAAATGTGATTTTAGCAATATGGGATAGCTAAGTAGGTGGAATGAACTAAGATAATGGGTAATGATGATTAGGGTTAGTAGGTTTGTATGTGAATTAGGTAAAGGGGTAGGCATGATTAACGTGGCAGAGTATTTTTGGGTGGGTAATAGATGATTTGAAGTGGTCAAGTCTTGATAATGTTATGTTGGATGATGCAGGTGAGAGATAAGGTTAGGATACGGGACAGAGTACCACCCCTATTAGTAGAGATGCAGCCTAGCATGACCATGGATGAGTGGGAGTGTGTGAATTATGTTTTCCTTAGTGTGATTTGATGCTATAGGTGTATAACCCGAGATCATAGTTTGATGGTCGCTCTCATCAATAGATGGGACTCTGTAATCAATACCTTTCACTTACCAATGGGTGAGATGATTGTCACCCTAGAAGACGTTTATAGGATCATGTGACTTCCTATTATTGGGGAACCATTATACTCCATTTCTTCAGAGGTATCGGTGGAGCCAATAGTGGCTGTATTTGGCGAGGTGATGGGTAAGCTGAGGTACCACAACACACGTCTCACTTATGGAGATATGTATGCAGGCTATCCGCATGAGAGTACGCTATCTGTGTTGATGATGTTGGTGGTGGGATGTTTTATAGTGCAAGATTCTGAGGGTGGTAGCTTTCTGTGAGCACTGATGGGGGTGCTACAAGATATGATCGAGGAGTGTATATGATTTTCTTGGGCACTGGCTTTCCTAGTTCAATTGTATAGTGAGCTATGGGCCTATGGGAGGTTGAGGAGATTTGGTATACATGTTGTACTTATTTATTACATTGTTGGGCATATGAGCACATCATGTGTGTGCATCTATTTTTTTTGCCATGAAATGATTGTTTTGGGGGTGGCTTGCTCAGAGTTGGTTTTAGGTAATGGGTACCAGTTGCTAGATATACAAGGGTGGCAAGGGACACATTCATACTACATACAACGATTAGAGGTCCTTTCAGCCATTGATATTGTGCGGAGGCCATATGTGGACTATCTATCCTACATAGGCATGGGTAAGGAGTTAGAGGAGCTTCAACTATTGAGATGGATATAGGGGTGGCATGTTGGGGAACATGAGATGATACATGTGGATAGCGTTAGATGAAATTTTGGACTACAGCAAGACGTGCCCCCGTCTTTCCCACAATACCGTAGAGATGACGTGGAGAGACCCATATCTCCACCACATTCAAGCGTTCCTACAAGGTAGGAGGAACATGTGTGAGATATTCATATTGATGATGCTAGAGTCATTAATGGTTATAGGTAGTGGTGGGTGGCACATTTACGGGTGGCACAACCAAGGCCATGAAAACCAGATTTAGCCACTTTCATAGTGCAAAGGGATACTTTACAGGTTCAGATGGTTTACCCATAGGTACAGATCACAAGGTTATAGGGAAAACTCATAGGGTCAGAGTCATATGTAGCCACTTTACAGGCTCAGGTGTTAGGGTCCCATATTATAGGCACCTACACCAAGACAAATTCCCATGGAAAAGGCCGGAGGGAAGGAATCAGAAGAGGGGTTGGGGCCATTATTAGTAGGGAAGAATGCACAGGTTTTAGTGAGATCCATGGCACCACCTCAGACAATGTTGATGGTGAGGTTTAGGGATGCCCTGAATGATGCTCACTACCATTAGGATCACCTGACGATTGCCGATATAGATTTTCCCTCATAAGCCAAGTAAAGAGCACAGTAGGTAGCCAGTGAGCGGATGAGATCTAGGACTCACAGTTTAGGGAGTACAGGGGCTTTTCAAGCCCTTGGACAAGGCCAGGGAGAGGTGACAAGTTCATGGAGTCCAATCCTAAGTGAGGGCTAGGGGGAGATCAGATTGAAACCTATGGAGGGTGGAGAGACACTAGTATGGCGGTCTATAGGTAGGGAGGAAGAGGAGACATGTGAGACTGGATAGGAGGGTCTCAGGTGGGGTGATGATTATTTACTTGATATGATCATTGTTTTGATTTTTTATATGTATACCATCCTACGTGTTGAAGACATGAGATTGTATATGAGATTTTTTGAGATACTTGTATTTTTTTTCTCTGTATATATATGTATTGATACACATATGCTCCCATTGATATAGTTGATTATGTTTAGTGTATGGATGATGTACTTAGTTTTAATTTCCATTGTTATTGTTTATTAGTGGAAACTAGGTTAATTAGGCATGATTTGAGTTTAGCTCAGTTAGGCATGATGGAGTCTAGGTGATTTAGGTAGTCGAGGTCATGTAGGCATGATTGAGTTTAGGTCATTTAGGCATGCTTGATTCAAGGTGATTTAGGTCACCAAGGTCCTGTAGGCATGATGGAGTCTAGGTGAGTTAGGCATGGTGGAGTTAGGTATAGGAATGGTTTGGTCATGTTTTTGGGTTTGATTTAATTTCCAAGATATTGGTAGTATGGAAAATAAATGATCATGTAAATGTATGTTGTGGTGTAAATTTCCAAATATTTTATATCATGGAAATGTGAAATGATTACTAGATTATATGATGATGTGATAAATGGTAGGTATGTATGTTTTATGATTATTGAATTTACCAGTTTTGTGTAAAATGAAAAAATCACTAAGGTAGAATGTTAATAGAAAAATGGGGGAAAATTGGATAGGGAAAAAGGTGGCCAAGCTAACCTCCAAGGGTCACATGCCCTCAGAGTGTTGCCTATATAGTGCCGATGAGAAGGGGCCTCAGGACGATTTAGTTCTCCCATAATCTAGGGAATAATATGATGAGGTAGAGGAATAGGCTGGTAGGTTTTAGGCATGATTGCATTTAGGTCATTTAGGCATGGTTGAGTATAGGTTAGTTAGGCATGGTGGAGTTTAGGTAAATTAGGCACTGGTGAATTTGAGGTTGAATAGGCATGGGTGATTTTAGGTCATAGGCATGGTTGAATTGAGGTTAAATAGGTATGGGTGAATTTTTTGAAGGGAGAATTCTTAAAATGTAGGTGTCGATGGTCTAGTCCTCTATAGGATAATCAACAAGTAAGAAAAATATGAATGGTAAGAGGAGACAAAAAGAGCCACCTAATTGATAAGAATCATAACAAGTCTACCATACCAAAAATTGGCTTATTAACATAAGAACCTAAAGAAGTTTCCTAATTGAATGTTCTAAGGGTGAAAGAAGTCACATGTCAAGAAATGTCGCATTTGCAGCACGTCTCTTGAGTAGGTAGAAGATTAGGGTGAACAGGTGATGAGGTGAAAGCAGTTGGTTGTAGCGTAACCTAGTGGGAGACAACATGCCTCTTTGGAAAGAGACCCAAGATCAAAAAAGGAAATTCCATTAAGAAAAAGTTTTCTTTTTCTTTTTACTTTTATTTTAATAGATTGATTGATGCATGAAGTCTATATGGGATGAGCATAATATCTCCTTGAGATCTTCGTGAAGTTAATCGATGTAGGAAGCTTCAAAATATTTTATTTTACTTTTGCAAGAATAGTATTCTTTTTGTGATAGACTATGTATAGTATGCTTAGCTTTGTATAGTTTTCCTTCAAGGGAATAATCTATTTATAGTGGCAAGATAGAAAGAGGAGATTTACTTTTTGAGGGAGTCATATTGTTTTTTTTCTAGAAGTTTGACTCAAGGATATGGAATTTGAAAATACCTTTGATCACTTTTGAATTGTTTTTTGAATTTTTAGGTCATGGAAAAGACTATAAAGAAGGATAGGTTCCTGTTATGAAGACAAAACCATAACACACAGAGGTTAGCTATGAAAGAGAGGTTTTAATAAATGAATGACCATGGGATTCCATCTTGAAAAATATGAAAAGTATCCATGAGAATCATGCCATGAATAGAGCCATGGTACTCATATTGAAGATAAGGTTGAAAAGTGACGGGTAATCACATGATTCTTGTTTAGTCGTTGATTGGTAAGTGGAAGGTGAATGGTTCTCAAGAGATGAGTGTTTAATAGACAGAAGGTGATAAAGTATTCTATTCAACAATAGAATGGTTGAATATACAAGGAATTGAGGGGCTTAGGTTCAAGTTTACCTTCGAGTGAAGACAAACGATAAGCACCAGATCCATAGGTATGAGTAATTATATAGGGTCTAAGCCAATTAGGAGAAAACTTGCCACATTTACTTTCCTCCTATTTTGTTACATGTTGATCAATGATTTTCCTTCATGATGAGGTTGCTTACCTGGAAGGTTCATTCATGGACACATTTATCATAGGCACATTCGATAAAGGAAGTGGTCGAGAGCATTGAGACGATGTTCAACTAATAACTCAAGTTGTGTGAAACGGTCCTGGAAAAAATCATCGTCATTGAGCATATATTTGAGTGAGATATGAAGAGATGGAATTTGGACCTCGAGAGGTAAGACAACCTCTGTACTATAGACCAAAGAGAAAGGTGTGGCAGTAGTATAGGTGTGAATACTAGTACGATAAGCCCATAAGGAAAAAGGAATGTGTGTGTGACAATCCTTTCCAGTATCATCAATCACTTTCATAAGAATACTATTTAAGGTTTTGTTGGTTGATTCTACTTGGCCATTTGTTTGAGGGTAATAAGGTGAAGAAAAACTGAATTGAATGCCGAAGGCATCACAAATTTTCTGTAGGGTTTTATTTTTGAATTTTTTTTTGTTATCAGTGATGAGGTGGTGAGAAACAAACAAGCAACAAATGATGTGATGATTGATGAATTCACATATTTTCTAATCTTTTGTAGAAATGATAGGCATGGCTTCCACCCATTTAGTGTAATATTTGGTAGTAGTAATAATCCATTTATGACATTGGGAAGAATGAGGATTGATCTCTCCGACAAGATCCAAACCCTATTGAGAGAAAGGAAAGAGGTCTTGTGTAACCTGAAAGGAGTGACTAGAGGTTTGATGGAGATTAACATGTTGCTGACACTTAACAAAATGCTTGACATAGTCACAACAATCAAGATTTAGGGTTGGCCAATAATATCCTAGGAAAAGAATACACTTAGTGACAACTCAGCCACTGAAGTGACCTCCACAAATTCCGTCATCAACTTCCTTTATAGTGTATGGGATTTTAGAACTAGTAAGGCATAGTAAGAGGATACCATAAAATCGCAATAGAAACTGTTGAGAAAAGCTCATTGTCCATTATGAGTAAGATATGGAGGTAGAATCGAAAGGGAAAGGTAGTTAGCAAACTGATTATACCAAAGGTCATGTGGGTTAGTTTCAATGGTTCCGAAAAGGTTGACATCTCAAAATAGATGAGAAGGTGATTGTAACCTTTACATGGTGACGAATATTTTTCGATTTGGAGGGTGAAGAAGGGATTTGAGAAACAAGACAGGCCATGGTGTCCATAAATTTATTAGTGGAACATAGGCTGGTTTGGAGTTTAAAACGATCAAAGGTAGTCAAAAGTATGTCAATTTGATGGTTATACTTTTGAAGTATCTCGTTACGACATTGGTATATACTATTAACTTGGTTCACAACCAGTTGAGAGTCTCCAAAGATATTAATTGATTTAACTTCTAAGGCGATGGTGGATTGAAGACCTAATACGAGTGTGTCATATTCATAAATATTTTTAGTACAATAAAAATATAGTTGGAAAGATAATGGCATAGGCTCACCATCAAGAGGAATTAGGATAACTCCAGCACCACCCCCACACTGACATTTGGAACCATCAAAGAATAAGGTCATCTGGTAAATGGTATCATCCAAAGAGAGGGTAGCAATGGATTCATCTAGGAAATCAAAGTTAGAGGATTGAATTCCATAGAGGGGGTATGTCTGGAAGTTAGTCAGTGATGATTTTTCCTTCGAAATATTTTTTATGGGTGAATTCGAGGTCTTGGTATGCAAGAAGCATGAGGCAACATGCAACACATTGATGTTGGTAGGGGTTAGTGTACATGTAATGTAAGGGGTCAATATTAGTGATAACAAAGGTTTTTTGGTTGAGTAGGTAATGGAAAAGTTTAGTGGCCACAAAACTAAGGCTAAGCAGAGTTTTGTGGCATGGGTATATCTAGTTTTGTAGTCTAAAAGCATACGAATTATATAATAAATCACTTGCGCCTTATGTTTCTCTTCACAATGAGAGAGCATGACACCTAGGGAATGATTAGTAGCAGAAATGTAAAGGTAAAATGGTTGGTCATCCTTAAGGGGAATGAGCACAGGTGGTTGGGGAAGGTATTGTTTTAAGGTGTCAAAGGATTTGTGGCATTCATCATCCCATTTGAAGGATACATCCTTTTTGAGGAGATGATGAAATGGATGGCAGCAGTTAGAAAGATGTGAAATAAAACACAAAATAGATTGCAACTTACCTTGCAAACTATGAAGTTGACAAGGGTTAGTAGGTGGAGGCATTTCGAGAATAGGCTTGATTTTCATGGGATCAAATTCTATACCACAAAAAGAAAATATAAAACCAAGGAACTTTAAGGAGAGAATAATGAAGAAAAACTTCTTGAGATGAAGGCAAACACAATATTTAATGAGACGGTCGAAGATGACCTTAAGTATTGTAAGGTATTTAGCCCTATGTTTGTATTTGGAAAGAGGATTGTTAACATAATATTCGAATATGTGATGCATAATGTCATGAAAGCTATAAGTCATAGCCCGCTGATATGTAGCACAAACTTTCTTAAGGCTAAAGGGAATGACATGATAGCATAAGGTCCCCTAAAGAGTGATGAAGGTATTTTTGTGTTGATCTTCAAGGGAAAGTAATATTTGGCTATAACCCGAGAAACCATCCATGAGTGATACCATCTCATGGCCGGCGGTGAGATCAACTAGTTGGTCAATACTAGGCAAGGGAAAGTCATGTTTGGGGTAATCTAAGTTAAGGTCACAAAAATCCATGTAAATACGGAGTCCCCCTGTCACTTTCATGATAGGAACAATGTTAGAGATCCATTGGGGATAATAAATGGGTAAGATGAAGGAAACCGAAAGAAGATGCTAGATTTCTTCTTTGACAAGAAGGAAAATGCAAGGATGTATTTTCTGCAACTTGTGTTTCATGGGTTTGGCTTTAGGAATAGTGACGATATTGTGGACCACAATTTTTGGGTCAATACTAGGCATATCAGCGTGTTATCTCTCCAAAGTGCACCATGTAGAGAGATGGTTGTAGGTTTTCTAAGATTACATAATTGATCTCTCTCTTTCATAGATACAATGAAAACACCTCAAGTCTGTGGGTATACCTATTTTGAGGTGAGTCTCTGGTATCAAGGCCGGTTCCTTATTGGTGTATCCTAAACTGATTTATGGGAGTTTGAGAGTAAAATATGATTGTAAAATAATTAAAACTAAGGTGATACACAAAATTTGTATGAGGGATTTGACTAAGTATATGCACAACTGATTTGGGAAGGGTTCTTGATGCATGAACCAACAATTTTATGTAGAATATACAAGGGAAAAATACTTTATTATACTGAGGGAAAATCACAATAGTACTAATAAGTTAACATGCACATTAAAATTAAGCAGAAAGGATTGAATTTGCAGTAGGGTAAGGTGATTGATCAGGGAATTTGCATTCACAAGACTACAAAATGACTTGGAAAGGCAGAAAATACTTCACACTCAGAGGGAAAAACTAGTAAAATTTACTTCAGTACTCATATATCCAAAAGTCCTCTAGAAGTCCTTTGTGCTTTGTAAAGGCACACAATATATAGAAAAATAATTTTTCCCACCCTTCCTAAAAATAGACTAAGACTGTACTCACCCATGCATCCTAATTTTATTCTTTATTTAATAATAAATAAAATGATAAAATAATAAAAACTAGTACGAGAGGCATTAATAGCCTTTGATTATACCTCAATCAACTGAATTTGACTATTCTATTTTTAATAAAGTTGGGTGAATAATTTTGGCAAAAATAAAATTGCTTGCTCGGCAAGTCTCCCTCCATGAGCATGCAAATTTGTCTTCTTCTCTATTTTGTCTTCTTGTGAAACATGCAACAAATCAATCTCTACCTGTGAGTAAAATAATTACATTAATTGCAATACTTTGCAAAAATCATTCATCCAAACATTAATCCTAATTGGGACCACCTTTGTCTCTGATGTTGACACTTATTCTATTTTCTAGTGATCACATGGAAAAATGCATTCCAGTTCATGTACAATCTATCACCATCAGTGGGGGCCACTTGTGGTTGTGAACTTTTGCCTTCGTTGGGTTTGGCCACTCTTGTGGACTTAGCAAATTATTATGTTTTGAAATAATACAAGGGGCACCATGTTACATTCGGCCACCTTTGTGGACTTAGGCATATTATAAGGTATGCCACTCCACTTTTTATTATCATGGTATTATATAGCTGTCGGCCCTCCTTTTGCATTTGATTGGAATAAGGTTATACTTTACCTTTTCGGTGATCATTGTGTATGATTTGGTCAGCCTTTTGAATTTCTGAGCATGCACTATAGTTGATAAAGCTCAATGTAATGATATTTTGTTTAAATGTGGGGCTGGTCCCCCCTCCATGATGATTCACCCCTCAAACACTTTATCAATGGCTCTGTTTTTAAAGTCGACCTAACTGCAGTTACGGTTTGTTAACTCCTGGGTTTGCATTAGAAGTTGGTGATGCTCCTATTTGTTGATGTCTGTACCTGTGAATTTGATGTCGTTGATCTCTTACCCGTGATTAGGGTTTCTGCATGCATTGAATGTTGGTTGGTGGGAGGCTAACTGTGGTTATTATTTAATCTTTGAGCATGATCTTTGGCCATTTGATCGTTGTACTTGGCGAATCTGAGCCATCGATTCTTGACCCTCGGTTAGGGTTTTATTAACTCTCCCCTTGAGTTGGTATGGTAAAAGAAAACTTGAACCTGATGATCATTTCATTTGAATTTTTGTGAAGTGGGTGAAGCCCTGGAAAAAATTTTGTGGCCGCCATTGCTGAAGCTTTTGAAGCTAGGATCATTCCATTTTTCAGCCTTCTTAGCCTTCGAGCATCTGTATACTTTGTGAGGTCTTTAATTTATTGGTACTGAGCTTTCCAGGTGAAGCATTATGGTCATGGCCATGTCTTTCTTATGAACTTCGAGCTTAGCTCTGTTTGGATTATGGTCTTTGCATGGCCCCATGGTCATTATGAAGCTTGGCTTATCTCTATTTTTGGGGTCCTTGTGAGTTGTTAGCCGCTATTGATGTTTTAAAGATTTTCCTTTTTATATATTTGTTGGCTGCTCGTCTTTACTCTTAACAACCTCTTATTACTCGTCTGGTTATAGCCACCGTTGTTCTTCTTAAGCTGACTGTGCAAATGGTTTTCAAAGTATGGTAACTTTCATCTCTGATTTCTTCACTGCTATTTGATCATTATCAGTTTGATTTAAAACTAATACCCATCTCCTTTTTCTTTTGTTGGTATGATCTTTTAGATAACCTTGGTCATTCACGAGTCAAAACATTCTGGGTTTGTTACTTGTAGCTTTGAACATGATGAGATCTCAAGAGTCTTCTCGGCTTTGATTTTACCAGTGAGTGTTTACTTCTCCTTTTGATTCAACAACCTCTTAATGGGTCTGTGAAAAAAATATCTGTACTTTACTTGTTCAAATTTCAAGATTCTGATATATCGTTGTGATTGATTGTCTTTGCTCGCTAAAACATCTGTGAAATTTGTTGAGCTCTTGAGTTTGATGCTGGAGATTCTATCTCTATTTTTGAATGTGCTTATGGTATGAATACTCCGTTTTGCTTAATATTGAAGAGCTTGTATCACCATAGCTTACTTGGTTATCACTGTTAGTTTATTCGAACCGACTGTAGAGGATTTGCTAGATAATTTACGTATTGGTTATTCCATATTTTTCTTTGCTATCCCTAGATCAGTATTTTTTCGTTGAGAGTTTTATCTGGATATCTTTGCGGGCCTATGTTTTCTCTATTTGTCTTTGGCCACCAAAGCTTTTTATTTGATTCTCGGTGCTTTTTGAAAATCTAAACCTGATCTCTTTATTTGACCACTGTAGTTGTGATGTTTGTATGTAGATTTTGGCAATATACATCCCTTCTGTTGTATGTCATCATTATTTTTACTAGGAGTGCCATTATAACTGCTACGTTATAACTGAATTGTCATTTTCCTAGCTCAAAGTGTTCTTACTTTTACTCTGTTTGATGCTTACATGTGAGGTGGTTGTATGTGCTTCCTCCATTGTTGTAATGAGTACTACCTTTCTTGAATGAATGAACTTCATTGACATTGTAGTATTTCTATGCTATCATATCTGATTTATTTTTTAAAACTGCAACTTAGAAAAGCTGAAATTTGTAAGATTATCTTGGAATTTGAATTCCCTTCAGTTATTTAAGTTATAAAGAATTCTTTTCTGCATTCTGTATTGTATTTCCTTTCATTAAAAATCTTATATGTATGCTAAAAAATCTTAAATGTTGATTTTACATGGCGAAGCCCTGTCAAAATTTTCCCAGAATCTTCTCTCTCATCCTATTTTAGCTGTAATCCCTTTTTACTTTTAGCTTTAGCTTCTTAAAATCTGATTCTCCCTCTTCTTTGCAAAATGAAAAATGTACTTCTATCTTCCATTCTCTCTTCTGAGCTCTAACTTCTTCCATTTACAAATTGTTTGCTGAACTTTGAGTTGCACTCTTCATTCTTCTTAGCATGTACTTAAGACTTCTTTATTTCTCTCTTTGGCTACAACCTGAACCTGCACACTTAGGAAAATAGTTTGGAAATATTTAGGCTTTTTGGCCTCTCTTATGTCGATCTTTTTCTTCTTTCTTTTATTTTCTTCTTTTTGAGTGATTAAAACATGCATGTTGTTTGTCCTTCAAGTAGAATACATCTCCTACTTAGGGGAAGATTCATATGCATGAAGTAGGATAGTGTAGGAATATGGTTTGATCCCTGAACTCATAACTGATGGTTGAATTTTTCTTTTCTTTTCAGGTACCATGCCTTGAGGATGAAGGAGCTAGCAAGGAGATGCTCTAAACAACAAAGAATATACAAGTCAATGATGGGTTCACCCTCATACTCCTTTGCTTTCTCTTTCATGCATGTGTATATTTATTTTTCAGTAGTTGTACTTTACTTTTTAGTTACATCCCACGGCTTGTGTGGGAAACATTTGACTCTCCTTGTGAATAAAGCATATAATTTTGTAAATGAGTTGTATATCTCTTTTTGCATTTCTGATTTCTGTATGGATTGTATAATTGAACTAAACAGTTCAGTAACATAATTGAATGTCTTAATCATGAAGGAAAGAACATTGAATAGAACTTTTAATATTTAGTAATGAACTCTTATTTCCAGTGATCTGCACTTATGTTTATTGTTCTAAAACTTTACACTTCACCTACTCTTTAGATGTCCTCATCAAGACAACACAACTATCCTTCGGGGCTTGTGTTCTTTTGCTGAGGATGGTCATGAAATTGTAGACTATGTGATCTATTATGTTTTGTAACAATACGCATAGTTGTAGATTTCATGTAATATTTTTAAATAAATCAGCAATAATGACATAATATGATGTGATATCCCCTAGCTTAGGTATACTTCACCAATGCTATCCATCATGACAAAGTTTCGAGTTTCCCATTTTTACACAAGTGCAAAAATTGTCAACATTTCTAGCGATCCTGTGAGGAAAGCTACTTGCTAGCTTATATACCAGTGCCTTACTCTTATCCATTGGGCATGGAGTCTGAAGCATGTAACCAAAATTTTCCTTTTCTGAAAAGTCCAACCTTTCCAAAACAAAACTAAAACTAGGAAAGGATCTGTTAAACTAGATCACGTGCACGAATGCATTTATTGAATTGAAAAATGATACAATGTGTAGACACTACACTTATTGAAGGGAAATCCTACTCTAATAATCACTGTAAAATATTCAATAACAATGTTTGAGAAACATACCATTCACAGGAATGGGAATTTCCTCTCCATTCAGCTTCAAAAGCTGAAAAGCATTGTGTTCCTTTCTAGTTGAAATCATGTAAGGACCACTCTAGAGTGTGTCAAAATTTGAGTATCTTCCTATATTTTCACTATCAACATCCCATTTAACACAATATCTCCTTCATTGAAGACTCTAAATTTAGATTTCTCGTCAAAATTCTTCTTGATTTGTTTCTGATTCTTCTCTACATTCAAATGAGCTTGATCTCTTAGCTCTTGTGACTCTATTAACTCTACATAATGAACCTGTAATGGCTCATTCTCAAATAGCTCCATTTGATGCAGTAAATCTAATGTGGGTAACTCTACTGAAATAGGAATTCTTGCTTATTTTCCATACACAAGTTCGTACAATGTTACCAATTGATCTCTTAGGATTCACTCTGTCAACTCAAAGTGCTGAATTCAACATCAGATGCCAAGCTCTTTGATTATCCTTGAGAATTCTTCTGATGATCCTTAACAGGTTCTTGTTAGTACTCTTAGCTAAGCCATTACCTTGTGGGTAATAATTAGACGAAGAACTTAGATATATTCCATGGTTGATAGCCCAATCTATTATCTTTGCACCAAGGAATGCTAAAGCATTATCTAATATGATAGTTGCTGGAACACCAAATTTGCAAAATATTCCTTCATAAAAGGATAGTATCGAAGCTTCATTAGCATCTTTCAAGGCTATTGCTTTAGTCCATCATGTAAAATAATATGTAGCAGTTAAGATTCACTTGTGTCCTTGTGACAAAGGCGGGTTTATCATGCCAATAAAATCAAGACCCCACTGCATAAAAGGTTGATCAGCTGAAATAGGCTGCAAAGGCAATGAAGCAAGACGTTCTTTTCTACTAAAGAAAGCACATTTCTTACACTTTCTAATCCATTCAAAATAGTCTTTGAATATACTAGGCCAATAATAACCAGCTTTCATGATTTTTAAAACTATAGTACGTGATGAGAAGTGACCTCCTGCAGGTCCTTCATGGAATTCTGATAATATTTTCTGAATTTTATCGTAATCAACACATCGTAACAAGATCCCATTTATATCTCTTTTGAACAACACACCATCAATAAATATATAATGTATAGCCTGTAACATGAAATATCTTCATTTATTTTTATCCATACCTTCTGGATAGGTGCTATATTGTAGATAATTAACCAAATCAGTCATCCATCTTGACTCCTGAATCTCTTGAGTGAGCTCAAGTTGTTGATTTTCTGGTTGAACCATGATTTCTAATTGCTGATACGTAATTTCAGCATGTTGTTCTGAATCATCTGGTTCTACAACTTGTTGTTTTTCCATATCAGAAATTAGATGTTCACATAAACCTTTCCCTTTGGACTATCTTAGCAACCCAAATATCAACATCATACTCCATGACCTTTGTTATCCAATTTTCTCTTTTCTCATTCAACTCCTTATTTAGTAAGAATGCTTTCACACGTGGATGAGAAACAAGAACGTGGATTTTATTGTTCAAAAGCATATAATTGAAATTCTTTTGTCCTCTGACTACTGAAAGTACTTAATTTTCAAGATATTTGTACCTTGTTTCGTAGTCATGCAAACTCTTTCCAAAGAAAGAAATAGGCTGCTCTATATTTTCATCATTGAATTGAGTCAAGATAGTTAAGATTGTTTCAGCTCCTGCAAGTGCATACATTGTAAAATATTTATCAAATTTTGGATTTACAAGAGTAGGAGCCTGAGAGATAGCTACTTTGATTGCTTCAAATCCTTCTCTCCCTTTGCTACTCCAAGAGAACTTTTTCTCTTTCTTCAACATAGCTATGAGTGGCTTAACCAATGCTGCAAAATCTGGAACAAATCTTCTAACAAAGTTGATTTTTCCAAAAAAAATCTGTAATGCCTTCTTATGATGAGGAAATGATATCTGTGATATATCTTTAATTCTAAAGGGGTCAATTGCTAAACCATGCTTAGAAACAATATGACCAAGTAATTTACCTTGATGTACTGAAAAGATAGACTTCAGTGGATTCAAGGATATTCCAAACTGCCTACACAACTAAAAGGTCTGCCTTAAATGCATTAGATGTTCTTCCAAATTTTTTGAGAACATGGTAATATCATCTAAATAAACAAGAATTAATTTATTTAACAAGCTCCGGAAAGCCATGTCCATTGCACGTTGAAACATTGCACCGGAATTTGAAAGACCAAAAGGCATCCTCTTATGAGCATAAGTACCCCACTTGGTGGTAAAAGTTGTTTTATACCTATCTTCTTCTCGGACTAAAATCTGATTATAGCCACTCTAACCGTCAAGAAGAGATATTCTATCTGATCTTGAGACTGTTCTCAAAATCTGATCCATATTCAGGAGTGGGTAATGATATTTTAATGAAGCTTTATTAAGATCTCTAAAATCTACACATAGTCTAATTTCACCATTCTTCTTCCTAACAAGAACAAGATTGGCTACCCAACTCAAATGTTTAACTAGAAATATAATACCTAGTTCAATCAATTTAGATAATTCTTTCCTCATCAGAGGTTCTATTTTTGGATTTACAGGCCTCTATTTCTGTCTAACAGGCTTAGAGTTTGGTTGTAACTCAATTGTATGTTGTGCTAGACTGAGATCAAATCCTTTCAGATCTTGGTATTTCCAAGAAAAAACATCCTTAAACTCTTTGAAAAGATTAATAAATGACTACTTTTCGGTTACAGAACACACCTTTCCAAGAAATAGCTTTTTCCCTTCATCAACCAAGATCTCTTCATAATTATCAGAATGTGTTGACATCTTAGTCTTGAGATTTCTTAACTGATCGTCAGTGCTAAAGATGTGTTCCAATGTGACCAGACCTCAAGGTAGTTTATTTGTCTTCAACTGAAAAATCTGATTACCATATAAATGTTGTAACTTATATTGATTTACTACAGAAAACTCAGCTTCTTACTACAAAAACCTGCAGATTTGATCATCACTTTCAAAAACTTGCCAATTTGATTCGTTATCAGGTATAGAAGGCCTAACAATTAGCTTAATATGAGGCTGAATTTTGTTGTTTTCCATCTGTTCCAGCACTTTGAAACTAGCACCAACTACTACAAGTTTGTCTGAATGCTTGTTTTTAGCTCTAGGAATAGACTGAATATTAATAACATCAAAATCTTCCATTAAGTTTGAAACTCTATGTTTGTAAGACTTCATAAGTGGATTCTTACAAACATTAAAATTTTTTACTTGATTATTAACTAACTTAGAATCACCAAAGATTTGTAATGTGCTGATACCTCTCTTTCTGGCCTAAAGTAAGCCATGAAGTAAAGCTTCGTATTCAGCTACATTACAAGTACATGAAAATTGTAGACTCAAAGCTAAGAAATAATTTTCATTCGTTGGGGAAGTGAGCATTAGACCCACTCCCTATCCTTTCTTGTTCTTAGCTCCATCAAAATGAAGCTTCCAAATCCCTTCTATTTTTGATAGCAAAGGAAGTGGTGTATTTTCTTCATGCATACAATACACACCAAAAAGATGTTCTTCAACTTCCTTAAAGGGATCATGAGCATGTTATTCCACTGTCTTTTCATCTATAAACATATTAGAAACACCATCTAACACTGAAACATGAGCTACCTCATCAAAATTAGATTGATCCAGGACTGAATAATTAGCCACTACATTTGAAGAGTGAGGCTCAATGTGAAATCTGGCCAATGGCTCTGAATTGATAGTAACCTTAGTACCATAATGAGTAGTGAAAAATAAGGACCAATGTGAAGAGAGATAACCTCCTATTTTTGCTGTGAAATCTCTAGACAAGTATAAGGAAAATTATGGAGGTAAATCCACACTAGTAACATCTTGCAGAATAGAAACATTTAGTCAAGCATGTAACGTCACTTCTAAATTTTTTATTATACCGACCATATTAGTTACAGTTCCATCTAGCTGTAAAACGCTCCTTTCTCTAGGCTCATACTGCAAACCTAATTTTTCTACAATTACTTTTGGCATAACTGTGCTACTTGCACCACTTTCCACCATACAATTATGAACTAGATGTTCTCCAATAATTAGTGATAAATAAAATGGTGGTGGTTTCTTGATGTCATGAGAATTCAAAACTTTTTGAACCATCCACTTAAATTCTTTAATGTGGTCTTTCTAAAATGTTCCAAGGACCATATTTGTCTTCTGAACCTCCTTTTCTGTTGTATTTGAAGAAATCTACATCTTAGCTAGCTCATGAGAGAGTAAATCTTGTTGTCCAAGAATACTTAGAGCATTCCACATTGAGATGTTCACCTTATGATTTTTCATTACATCAACAATGTTAAAATAAGTAATTGTCTTAGAGATAGAATCAACTATTTTAGAGTAGGCCTTAGCAAAAACTGATTCTGCTTCAGCCACCTTAGATATGTGAGGTATGAACAATGTTCTTGGATCAGGTTGTAGCTGTTTTTGATGGCCTCTATTAACTAGAACACTTGTTGATTTTTGAGGAACAACAGGGTCGTTAGTTGACTTTGGAATTGTAGGAGTTGTTTTGTCAGTGACAGTAGGCAAGATAGGCCTATTTTCTTACTTTTGACTTTCAGCAGCTTTCCCTTGAGCCCTAGTAGTGACTGCAATAAAATCCTCCTCATTAAAACTGACTAAATTCTATTCAGGTGCTTTCTGAACATGAGTTCCTTGCTGCCCACCCTCCATTTGAGGCATGAAAAATGTTTTAGATTGAGGTTGTGTAACAAGATTCAGATTCAGAAAAGCATTTGGGCAAGTTGTAGTTGAATGAGGATGATTGCAAGGTTAACACCACTCTTCTGTAGCCATATTAACTAGAACTAAGGTGTTAGAGGAACTAGGAGCCTTTGGGGCAAACTGCCTTTGCGGGTAAGGTTGCCTATAATTTTGATTCTGTTGATAGAGCTGCCTGTTCTGTTGATTCTGTTGATTTTGCTAATAAGGAACTTGATAGGGGCTGCTAGGTAATGTAATCTTGTTCTCAATAGAAGTCAATTTATTTCCCATAGTTTACAAGGCTTTAAATACATCATCTGATGGAGCTACACCAGTAGGTTCTATGATTGTAATAGGATGAGGAATAGGTGCTAGGTCTACCAAAAATGGCATTGAAGGCCTTGGTGCTAATTTTCCAGCTTGAATAAGACTATTTTCAGCTCAGATAGCAATATCATAAGCTTCTGCAAGTGTCTCTCCACCCATTGACTGAATCATAGTTGAGATATCACTATTTAATGCTCTAATATAATAAAGGAAAGCATGATCAGCTTGAGGCTTGACACTTGCTGGAAGTCTCTCCCAAGTTCTAGCAAAATAGATATTGAAACTAGACATTAATTCATTTAGAGCTCTTTTAATAGTAGACAACTGTTCAATGAGAGACAAATTATCCAAATTATCCTGGAATTGTTTCATCAATTTTCCACCTAAGTTATCCCAAGTCCTTATGCTACCAATTTCTAAGTTTCTATACCATTGCAAGGCTTGCTCTTTAAAAGATGCAGCTAAAATTATTAGAGCCACATCTTCATGAGTGAAATTATGGACTGCACATAGGGCTACAACATCTTTGATATGTTCAGCTGGTGTAACCTGATTTTCACTTGTGAATGATGGAAAAATTTTCATGGCAGCATTAGGGATGTCATGGTAAACTGGGATTACTAATGAGCTGCCATTAGTAAAGGTCACAAAATTCCTAGGAGGTTGAATAGCCATTTGAAAAACTAGGATGTTAATAGAGAAATTGATACATGGTGAAGGAATTTCAGGAGGGTTATAAAAACCAAGTCTATTATAAGGTAAGGTATTACCAACTCTTCTCCTTCTAGTAGAATTCAAAGGTAAAGAAACAAATTCAGGAGGAATTTCTCTTACTAATGATCTTGTAGTCACTTTAGGCATGGAACATGCTGCAATACTGGTCTAAAATCAGCTCTATGGAGTCTCCAAAAGATCTTCAAATCTTTAAAATAAATTGCTGCAATGTTCTCCCGAAAGTGACTTTGTAACTACTATTAATTTGTTGTAGATTTGTAACTTGCATGCAGATTTGATTCGTGGTCCCACTGGGCATGCCAAAAACTGTTATCTCTCAAAAGTGCACCCTGTAGAGAGATGGCTGTAGGTTTTCTAAGCTTACAGAATTGATCTCTCTCTTTCGTAGATACAATGGAAACACCTCAGGTCTGTGGGTATACCTATTTTGAGGTGAGTCTCTGGTATCAAGGCCGGTTCCTTATTGGTGTATCCTAAACTGATTTCTAGGAGTTTGAGAGTAAAAGATGATTGTAAAATAATTAAAACTAAGGTGATACACCAAATTTGTATGAGGGATTTGACTGAGTATATGCACAATTGATTTGGGAAGGATTTTTTATGCACGAACCAACAATTTTATGTAGAATATACAAGGGAAAAATACTTTATTATACTGAGGGAGAATCACAACAGTACTAATAAGTTAACATGCACATTAAAATTAAGTAGAAATACTGAATTTGCAATAGGGTAAGGTGATTGATTAGGGAATTTTCATTCACAATACTAATAGAAACATACACAAGACTACAAAATGACTTGGAAAGGCAGAAAATACTTCACACTCAGAGGGAAACACTGGTAAAATTTGGATCAGTACTCATATATCCAAAAGTCCTCTAGAATTCCTTTGTGCTTTGCAAAGGCACACAATATATAGTAAAATAAATTTTCCCACCCTTCCTAAAAATAGACTAAGGCTATACTCGCCCATGCATCCTAATTTTATCCTTTATTTAATAATAAATAAAATGATAAAATAATACAAACTAGTACGAGAGGCATTAATAGCCTTTGATTACACCTCAGTCAACTGAAGTTGACCATTCTATTTTTAATAAAGCTGGGTGAATAATTTTGGCAAAAATAAAATTGCTTGCTAGGCAAGTCTCCCTCCATGAGCATGCAAATTTGTCTTCTTCTCTATTTTGTCTTCTTGTGAAACATGCAACAAATCAATTCCCTGCTTGTGAGAAAAATAATTACATTAATTGAAATACTTTGCAAAAATCATTCATCCAAACATTAATCCTAATTGGGACCACCTTTGTCTCTGATGTTGACACTTATTCTATTTTCTAGTGATCACATGGAAAAATGCATTCCAGTTCATGTACAATCTATCACCATCAGTGGGGGCCACTTGTGGTTGTGAAATTTTTCCTTCGTTGGGTTTGGCCACTCTTGTGGACTTAGCAAATTGTTGTGTTTTGAAATAATACAAGGGGCACCATGTTACATTTGGACACCTTTGTGGACTTGGGCATATTATAAGGTATGCCACCCCAATTGTTATTATCATAGTATTATATAGTTGTCGGCCCTCCTTATGCATTTGATTGGAATAAGGTTATACTTTACCTTTTTGGTGATCATTGTGTATGATTTGGTCAGCCTTTTGAATTTCTAATCATGGACTATAGTTAATAAAGCTCATCGCAATGATATTTTGTTTAAACATCGACCTAACTATGGTTAGGGTTTGTTACCTCCTAGGTTTGCATCGAAAGTTGGTGATGCTCCTATTTGTTGATCTCTGTAATTGTGAATTTGATGTCATCGATCTCTTACCCATGATTAGGGTTTCTATATGTATTGAATTTTGGTCAGTGGGAGGCTAACCGTGGTTATTATTTGATCTCTGAGCATGATATTTGGCCATTTGATCATTTTACTTGGTGAATCTGAGCCATCGATTCTTGACCCTTGGTTAGGGTTTTATTAACACTCCCCTCCAGTTGGTATGGTAAAAGAAAACTTGAACCTAATGATCATTTCATTAAAATTTTTGTGAAGCGGGAAAAGACCTTGAAAAAATTTTGTAGCTGCATTGCTGAAGCTTTTGAAGCTAGGATTAGTCCATTTTTCAGCCTTCTTAGCCTTTGAGCATCTGTATACTTTGAGAGGTCTATAATTTATTTGTACCGAGTTTTCAAGGTGAAGGATTGTGGTCATGGCCACGTCTTTCTTTTGAACTTTGAGATCAGCTATGTTTGGCTTATGGTCTTTGCATGGCCTCATGGTCATTCTGAAGCTTGGTTTCTCTATGTTTTTGGGTCCCTATGAGTTTTTGGCCACTATTGATGCTTTGGAGCTCGGCCTTTCTATATATTTTTTGGCCACTCATCTTTACTCTCGGTAACCTCTTATTACTCCTCTGGTTGTAGCCATCGTTGTTCTTCCTAAGCTGACTGTGCAAAAGGCGTTCAAAGTATGGTAAGTTTTGTCTCTGAGTTTTTCACTGGTATTTGATCATTATCGCTTTGATTTAAAACTAATACCCATCTCCTTTTGCTTTTTCTGGTGTGATCTTTTGGATAACCTTGGTCATTCGTGAGTTGAAACATTATGGGTTTTTTGCTTTTAGCTCTTAACTTGAGATCTCAAGAGTCTTCTCAGCTTAGATTTTACCAGTGAGTTTTTACTTCTCCTTTTGATTTGCCAACCTCTTAATGGGTCTGTGAGAAAAATATTTGTACTTGTTCAAATTTTGAGATTTTGATATGTCATTGTGATTAATTGTCTTTGCTCACTAAAACCTTGGTGACATTTATTGAACTCTCGAGTTAGATGTTGGAGATTATATCTCTATTTTTGAATGTGCTTATGGTATGAATACTCCATTTTACTTAATATGGATAAGCTTGTATCACCGTAGCTTACCTGGTTATCACTGTTATTTTATTCAAACCGACTGTGGAGGATTTGCTAGATAATTTATGTTCTGGGTATTCCATATTTTGCTTTGCTATCCCTAGATCTAGATTTTTTCATTGAGAGTTTTATCTCGATATCTTTGTGGGCTTGCATTTTCTCTATTTGTCTTTGGCCACAACAGCTTTGTATTTGATTCTCGGTGCTTTTCAAAAATCTGAACCTGATCTCTTTATTTGACCACTGTAGCTGTGATGTTTGCATGGAGATTTTGGCAATATACATCCCTTCTACTATATGTCATCATTATTTTGACTCAGAGTGCGGTGAATGACTGTTATGTTATAACCAAATTTTCATTTTCCTGGCTCGAAGTGTGCTTACTTTTACTTTGTTTGATGCTTATATGTGAGGTGGTTGTAGGTGCTTCTTCCATTGTTGTATTGAGTACGAACTTGCTTGAATGAATGTACTTCATTGACATTGTAGTATTTCTGTGCTCTCATATCTGCTTTATTTTTAAAAACTGCAAGTTAGAAAAGCTGAAATTTGTAAGATTATCTTGGAATTTCAATTCCCTTTAGCTGTTTAAGCTATAAAGAATTCTTTTCTACTTTATATATTGTATTTCCTTTCATTACAGCTCTGATATGTATGCTAAAAATTTTGAAATGTTGATTTTACATGGTGAAGCCCTGTCAAAATTTTCCCAGAATCTTCTCTCTCACCCTGTTTCAGCTATAATCCCTTTTTACTTTTAGCTTCAGCTTCTTAAAATCTGAGTCGCCTTCTTCTTTACAAACTAAAAAATGTACTTCTAACTTCCATTCTCTCTTCTGAGCTCTAACTTCTTCCATTTGCAAACTATTTGCTGAACTTTGAGTTGCACTCTTCATTCTTCTTGGCATGTACTTAAGACTTATTTATTTCTCTCTTTGGCTACAACCTAGACCTACACACTTAGGAAAATAGTTAGGAAATATTTAGGCTTTTTGGCCTCTCTTATGTCCATGTTTTTCTTCTTTCTTTTACTTTCTTCTTTCTAAGTGATTAAAGAATGCATGCAGTTTTTCCTTCAAGTAGAATACATCTCCTGCTTAGGGGAAGATTCATATGCACGAAGTAGGATAGTGTAGGAATATGGTTTGATCCCTGAGCTCATAACTGATGGTTGACTTTTTCTTTTCTTTTCAGGTACCATGAGTTGAGGATGAATGAACTAGTAAGGAGATGCTCTACACAATGAAGAATATACAAGGCAGTGATGGGTTCACCCTCATACTCCTTTGCTTTCTCTTTCATGCATGTGTATCTTTCCTTTCAGTAGCTGTACTTTACTTTTTAGTTACATCACATGGCTTGTGTGGGAAACATTTGACTCTCCTTGTGCATAAAGCATTGAATTTTGTAAATGAGTTGTATATCTCTTTCTGCATTTCTACTTTCTGTATGGATTGTATAATGAACTAAACAACTCAATAGAATAATTGAATGTCTTAATCATGAAGGAAAGAATATTGAATAGAACTTGTAATGTTCAGTAATGAACTCTAATTTCATTTGATCTGCACTTCTGTTTGCTATTCCAAAACTTTACACTTCACCTACTTTGTAATTGGATGTCCTCATCAAGACAACACAACTATCCTTTGGGGCTTGTGTTCTTTTGTTGAGGATGGTCATGAAATTACAGATTATGTGATCTGTTACGTTTTGTAAAAACACACATGGTTATATATTTCATGTAATATTTTTAAATAAATCAGAAATAATGACATAATATGATGTGATCTCCCCTAGCTTAGGTATACTTCACCAATGCTATCCATCATAACAAAGTTTTGAGTTGCCCATTTTTTCACAGGTGCAAAAATTGTCAACAAATCCTAGGACCAAGAAAAAGCATTGTTATGATCCCAGAGGAAGGAAGTAAAATATTCTTGTTCAATAACATCTAAAGATTAACCTATCTTTATAATATGCAGGTCATCGTGAGTGTTAATATTTATTTCAATGGTCGATTCATTTAACATGGATTGTGTCTCAGAAGTTAACGACTGGTGAATATAAGAATCTTTCGCACCAAGGTAGGTGAGAATAGACACATCATCCTGAAATTGAATGGTGTTAATAGAAGGTGTATTGTAATCAATCATGTGAGGATACCGGAAGGGAAGAGAAGAGGGAGCCTCATCATCCCATTGATAAGTTAGAGGTCCCAAGGAAATGGTGTTCATGAAAAACAAAGTTAGGAGGAATGGATTCTGGATCCATAGAATCTTTAGGTGAAGGTGGTGAAGTTGGTGAACAGGGTGGAGAAGGTTTATCGTCCTCAATGAGTTTAACTTGGGCCTTCTTGGGAGATGGTTCGGAAAATCCAATACCACTGAGGTCTTTATTTTTACGAGTGGTGCATGTGATGAAAGTATGGTGGCCTTGTTCATAGAAACTAAAGCCAAATCCCTTTCATGCATAGTGATGGAGGAAGGTGTGGGAAAAGTAGTGACTGGTGAGATATTGAAGGTCTGATGAAAATGGTTGAGTTTAGGAAGGTGGCTCTGGAAAGTAGGTAGAATAATCAAGTCCCCTATATGTTAAGTTGGTATAAAGGTGTGGAAGACCATAAGGGAAAACCTCACCTATATGGTTATCATAGCGGTGATGTTGGTGAAGTTTACCATACTCTTGACGAGTAAGGAATGTGTTAATATTATAAAGGCGGTACTCCTCCAGAGTGAGACGTTGAAAAAAAACTTCTAAGGGATCAGTAGTTGATATGTGGGTAGCAGGAATGGATGAATTATTGAGTAGTTGGGAAAAAGAAGCATTGGTTGGTTAAGAAGTAGATGGGATAGCTAATAGGTCAGCTACAGAAGTGGTGACAATAGTGGGAATATAGGAGTTAGGTGTGGAAGAGGTAACAACAACATTGGTGGATGGTGTCATGGGTGAAGCAGAGGTGACAGCAGAGGTAGATGCCTTAATGGGTATAAGGACATCATTAATTCAATACAACATGTTACAAGTCTTGAATGGTGAAGGATCAACTAGAATGGTATAGTTATGTCCTTCATGTTCAAAATTTAAGTATTAGTGTAAAGTTGAAGGAACACAACCCATGATGTGGATCCAAGGTCATCTAAGCAGCAGGTTGTACTAGAATTCCCCCTCTAAGACATAGAATAATTTCGGAATGGTACGGGGGCCCACATGAGTGTGGATTATGATGGTACCAAGGGTGGAAGTGATGGCATCATTGAATGAACGTAACATAATTGGGTTATTATGCATGGGAATAAATGATGTTGATATTATCACCACCATCGATCATAACATGTCAAATGCATATATTATTAATGTATAAGGAAATGAATAGGGTGGGATCAGGATCATCTGATTATAGAGGCATAATATCATTGTCAGAGAAACTGAGAGAGGCTACTTGATGAATGGTAGAGGGTGCAAAAGAAGGGGATGAATTGGTAAGAGAGGCCACATGATGAGGCATGATAAGGTATGCCACAAGAGTAGGGTCATTAGGTAAATCCTCAATAGATTAGATAACCTCCTTGAGGGCCTCTTGCTGAGACTCAGAGGTTTGGACCAGGTCGTACGAATAAATTTTGAAAGAAGATTGGTGCAATTGTTTAATCATTACATGATGGGATGTTAGGAAATAAGAGATAAACTATGCGGAATAATCCCTCACAGAATCGCAACGGCAGAAACTAATATGTAAAAAATATTACAGATCTCAAATAAAATTGTAAAATAAAATAACACAACACAAAGAGATGGTATTTAATGTGGTTCACCCAATTTGGGCTACGTCCACCAAGAATCACTTGCTAAGATTTTATTACAAGCCACCACTCTCTCAATACAATACCCAGATCTATTTGGAGCTATGCTCAACAAACTCTACAGAATTCACATCCAAATTCAAAACACATCTGCAATGTTACATCATCCTACCATATGCACAAAACCATATAAATAGACAACTGCTTAAGCAATTTTACAAAACCATGGGTATAAAAACCATGGGCCAAAACCGTCCCATAAAATTATGGATTAAAAATATTGCCCATATGAGAAAAGCACATTTCTCGATATATTGGGCATGTTTTAAGGCCAAAAAAAATTCAGGGGCTGTGCCCCCAAACCCCCATACGGGGCCCGGCCCGGCCCTAAACCCCAGTGAGAAAACTTTGGAAAGTGTACATTCTTCAACACTTTCTCACATGAAAAGAGGCTCCACAACCTAACATGGGAAACCTCATTAGAAATAGGGTATGTGGGTCCATAGATGGTGCTTTTTGGTGTAGGTGTAGATGGAATGTTGGGTACAAAAGTGGCAGATGGGCTGGTTTTTTTCTCCTTTCCATTTTCCTTCTGGGCGCAAGTGGCAATGTTAACCATATTATTATGGGGTAAAGTAGCAAGTGAGCCATGATAGGTGTAACAATAGGATGGGAAAAATTATGGTGAGCACATATATTGGTTTTGTGAAAAGAATGTGGCGCATTGGAATTTTGGTGGAGGTTTTGCTAGCTCTCTAATGCAGACCGTATTGATATCGAATGTTGGAGGAGGATAAAAGGTTTTTGGAGGGGGAGATGAAGGTCGCTGAATAGGTAAGGGATAAGGATGTGTGGTGATAGGTTAAGATGGAACATGGTCCTCATCTAAAATATCATCATCGTCAAAGTTTTCTACAGGAGGACATAGTTGGAGAAGAACAATATTTAGAGCCTTACGGTTTTCCACATCATGGGTTGGCACACGATGTTAAGCACAAATTTTTGTATCATGAAATATTTTTAGTTTAGGTTTGAGTGGGTTGTAAGGTATAAGTGGTGGAAATGTGATGAGATAGGTCTCCAAAAGGTTAGCTAATATGTTGGCGTAAGACCATGCAAATGGATCATAATGCGAAGTAAGTTTAGGTCTAGATGGAAGTGTGGGTGATTTTCATGGGAGAGGCACCACAAGAGATGGAATAGATCTGAACACTATTTTGGTAGGTAGTACTATTTTAGGTTTGGGTTATACCTTCTTGGGAAAAGATGTAGCAGATGAACTAGCGGTTAAAATTGCTATAGGTTTAACCACCACTTTAAAAGGTAGTGGGATTTTGGACTTTGGTTGCACCTTCCTGGGTAAAGGGGAAGAAGGAGTAAGTAATGTAGAATGGAAGGCGGATCATGGAAGAGGATGGGTTATCTAAGGTGATGATGAGGGTGTGGTGAAGGATGTGGGAAGAAGCAAGGTGGAAGGTATGGGTTGAAGAGAAGGAAATATCATAAGTAATGATGAGGCTATTAGAAGCAGTGTGGGTATAGGAGGTAAAAAGGATGTAGGAGACAGAGAAGGCGTACACTCTATAGGTAATGTGGGTGTAATAGAGGCTCGTGATGAGGAAGTGGGCTACTGTGTTTTTGTTTTACCTTGGGTAGGAGGCTATTTGGCCAAGGTTGATGGGTGTGCTCCTAGGATAGATGGAAGGGGTGAAGGTGATAGAGGGGTAGTGGGAAAAACTAGTGTATGCAGCATAGAAGGTTGGGTATTCCTTTTAGGTAGGGGAATATTATTTGGGTGAGCTTGTAAGGACATGGAGAAATCCAATTTGATGGGAGCATGGACTAGGATTGATTTCGGCATGAATCCTAATGTGGTAATGGTTATGGATGCGGGGGAAGGTATAAGTGTAGGTAAAGGTTTAGGTGTTGGTGAAAGTTAATTTGATGGTAAAGGTTTTTGTGTGGGCTAGGGTGTTGTAGAAGAGGTCATGAAAAATGGCATGGGAATGTTTGATTTGGTTTTCTTAAACACCTTTGGATAGATCGTGGGAGTATCAGAAGAAAACATTTGCATCTGAGTTGAGAAAGGTAGTTGAATGTATCCACAAAGCATGGAATTTTCAACATAATCCAAGAAGTCATCCAGACATGAAAATGACACCATTGTAGGGGGTTTGATTTTTATTTAGTAGTAATCCTTGCAAATAATTTTTGTGAGATAGGGAAATGGTTGGCTTCAGATTTTGTATGTAAAAGAGCCGAAAGAAAATAAACAGGACCCTTGAAGGCTAATGGATAATTGTCACTAATAGGAAGAGGTGATTCCAAAGGATCCCCTATGGGTAGGGGAGATGACATGTGGGATGACTTAGGTTCCTCTTTTGGTGGAGAGGAAGGTGAGCATGACTCTCCTGTGGGTAAGAGACTAAATACTACAGGTTATTTGTTAGGTTGAGAGGTGCATGGGGAAACTGCATCGACATATATGGAAGACTCCTCTATGGGTGAAAGGGACATAAGGGATACTCCTCTATGGGTAAAGGAGTCGATGAAATAGGTTCCTATGTGGATAAAGGAGCTTGTGCAAGAATCTCTTCGATAGAGGGAACCACATGAAACTAAGGAATGGATGGTATGATTTTTAAAAAAACATGAACTTCACAAACATTACTGTCATTATTTGAAGGTTCACTAGTTTGGTTAGATGAAATGGTTTGATTTGGGAATTGATTCTTGAAGATATGATGGTTATGAGTAGATGGTGTGTTAGGCTTATCCAAGACATGATCTCCGCTATCTAACATTTCTTTGATGATTTTTTTGAAAGTTATAGAATTATTTTCACTATGACCTTTAACGCGATAATAGTTGTCGTAATCAATTTATTTGTACCATGTAGGAATAGGAAAAGTGAGGTAAAAACCAATATGTGGTTTGATGAGTGGAAGATTGATTACTCCAAATTTGACAATTTGTTCTAAAACTGAAGAATAGGGTTCTCCTATGGGAGTGTATTTTTGTTTGTCCCGCATGAACTGGAAATCCTGGATGGGAGAAAGGTTGGAAGTAGGATTTGATTGAGGGGATGGGTGTGATGGGTTAGCATTCAAAACTACCACATTGGAAGATCCTTTTGCTTTGTAATAATTGTTTTTGGTTTTGGAATAAGAAGAGTTATCATTTGATTTAAATGCAGCATTCGTGTTACACAGTTATATCTTCTTCTCCTCAATGGCATGAATTTCTAGTTTTCAGGCCACAGTGAATGACTCATCGAATGTACAGAAGGTTTGAACTTGGAGATTTGGTGAGATATTCCTTGTACAATCCCTAGTAAAAAAATCTATTAACTCGATTTGAGGCATTTTTAATGTTAGCTGGTTGATTAGGATTCATCAATGAGAAAAAAAAATTGTGATAGATTTGTCTTCGTATTATCGTGTCGAGTACAAGTCATTTATGGTGACCTTCTTTACAATATTGATAGAAAAGTGGTCTATGAAATCTTGAGCTACTTGGTTGAATGAGTACATGGAGTTCCTAGGTAGACCATTATACCAATGGAACGTTGGTTCTGTCAAGAAAATTCGAAATGTCCATAAAAATAGAATGCCATCATGAGCGATCAGATAAAAAACATGTTTAAAAGACCACAAGTGTTTCTACAGGTCTTATTTTTTGTTTAAATGATTTAATTTGGGAATTTCCGAATGCTTACGATATGGAAAAATGGAAATGGATGGATGAATGGGCTCATTGCAAATTTCATTGTATGTTAAAGAGTTACCTAAGCCATAGATCGACACTTCCAATGTTTGCATCTTGTCCATCATCATTTTTATAATGTCAATGGTAGGTTGTGATGACTGGGAACACCCTACACTATAAGGGGGTAGGTGATGAAGGTATGATATGGGTGGCATCCCAGTATATGGTGGTGCCGAGTATGAAAATTTTGAGGGAGGAATAGATGTAGGTGGCAAGTATCTCAAATAAGCAATAGATGAGATAGGGGGTTGTTGATGATAAGTGTAAGTGGGTGGAGTGGATGTAATGACTCTTGTAGTGGTTAGAGGTAGAGACTTCAGGATAGAGAGGATAATGTTTTGGAAGGGAGTATGGGTTAACGACACCATGGGTGGCTGAGATATAATAGGTACATGAGAGGCGGCGAGTGTAAATAGACCTGCACTTAGGGTGATTGATGAAGGAATGAATTACACCATAGGAGAAACAAACATCAAAGGCACATCTTGTTAGGAAATAAGGGATAAAATATGTAGAGAAATCCCTCATAGAATCGCAACAGTAGAAACTAATATGTAGAAAATATTACAGATCTCAAATAAAAGTGTAGAATACAAAAAACACAAATTAAAGAGACAATATTTAACATGGTTCACCTAATTTTGGGTATGTCCACCAAGAATCACTTGTTCATATTTTATTACAAGCCAATGCTCTCTCAATACAATACCTAGATCTATTTGGAGCTATGCTCAACAAACACTATAAAATTCACACCTGAATTCATACACATCTACAATGTTACATCAACCCTACCATATGCACAAAACCACATAAGTAGACAACTGCTTATGCATTTTTACAAAACTGTGGGTATAAAAAACCACAGGCCAAAACCGTCCCATAAACCTATGGGTCAAAAATCCCACCCATATTAGAAAAGAACATTTCCCAATATATCAGGCATGTTTTTCAAGGCCAAAAAAAATTCTCAGGGGCTATGCCCCAGGGCCCCTACTCGGGGCCCAGACCAGCCCCAAACCTCGATGAGACAACTATAGAAAGTATACCATCTTTAATACTTTCACACATGAAAATGAGCTCCACAACCTATCAATCTCCCACTTGGAGACTACTTTTACCTTGAGAAATCTTTTGAACCATTCACTAGTTTCCGTGAAGACCAACCAAAGTTGAACACAACTTCAGTTTTTCCCTTGTGACCACCTTGGTCATCATGTCTATAGGATTGTGACTAGTATGAATATTCTCTAGCTTCAACTTCTCTTCCTCTAAAGCTATCTTGATAAAATGGTACCTTAACTGTATATGCTTCATCCTAGAGTGGAAAGAAAAGTTATTAGCTATGTGTATAGCACTCTGACTATCAGTATGCAAATTTACTTCCTCCTACTTATTTCCAAACTCCTCAAGCAATTTTTGTATCCAAATCATTTATTTTCTTTCCTTTTTGGTAGCAAATACTCAGCCTCCATGGTTAACAAAGCCACTAGCTTTTGTAGCCATGAAATCTAGCTCACTGTTGTCCCACCTACAGTGTAAAAATAATCTTTCATGCTCCTCCTACTATCTACATATCTAGCCATATCTAAATCTACATAACCACGCAAAGTGGTGTTTGATCCAATTTAGTAAAAAATTATCCCCATGGTCCCTCTCAAAGACTGAAGGATCCACTTTAGTGCCTATCAGTGATCTCTATCTGGATCACTCATAAATCTACTCACCTCTCTCATTGGATGGGAAATATAAGGCTTGGTGCACACCATGGCATACATCAAACTGCCAAATGTTGATGAGTAAGGTACCTTGGACATCCTTTTTCCCTCCTATTATGTCTTGGGACACTGCTCCTTTGATAAGTTGAAATGGCCTGCCAAAGGAGTCCCAACAAGTTTAGCATCCTATATATTAAACCTCTCTAGGACGTTCCTAATGTACTCTTCTTGAGATAAAGTCATCTCATGTTCCTATATATCCTGAGATATCCTCATACCAGGGATTTTATTGGATGAACCCAAATCTTTCATAGACTAGGATTCACTTAGCTGATATTTAAGTACTTTTATTTCCTGTATGTTTATACCTACAACCAACATGTCATCCACATATAGACACATGATAATATAACTGCCATCCTAAAAAAAATTGTATACATGCAATGGTCAAAATCACATCTAATATAACCTTGCTCCATCACGAATCTATCAAATTTATTATACCATTGATGTGGAGCTTGTTTCAAGCCATATAAGCTCTTCTTCAATTTGCACACCATCTCCTCTTTACCTTTGACCTCATAGCCCTCTGGCTGCTACATATATAGATCCTCCTCCAAATCACCATAGAGAAATGCAGTCTTTACATGAAGCTTCTCTAATTTCAAGTATTCTACTACAACTATTCAAAGAACAGTTCTAATAGAAGTCATTTTTACCACAAGAGAAAAAATTTCATCAAAATATATACCTTTTTTCTATGCAAACCCTTGACCAAAAACCGAGCCTTATATATTTTCTTTCCTCCTTCTTCCTCTTTGAATTTGTACACCCACTTGTTCTATAATACTCTTTTTCCTTCGGGTAGCTTCACCAAATCCCGTGTCTGATTTTCCATGAGATCCTGATGTTCCTCATCCATGAATTGCTCCCACTTGTTCTTGACATCTACCTACATTTCTTAATCAAATCTCTTTGGCTCTCCATTTTCAATGAGTAATAAATAATAAAGACAAGGATAAAAATGTTTAGGTTCTCTTGTTACCCTAGAAGACCTCTTCAATATAGGAGTTTGGGGCTCCTTTTGAGGAAGTTCTTGAACTGATTCATGTGTCATTTTACCATCCAGAAGATCCTTTTCCATTGCATATTCTTTCTTGGATTCTTCCATGTTTTCCTATAATTTCTGCTTATACATGAATTTCTCATTAAATACCACATCCCTAGACCGAATGATTTTCTTGTCCTTAATACTCAAACATTTATATCTAAATTCATCACCACCATAACCAATGAAAGTACATTATTATGATTTAGCCTCTAGCTTGGTCCTGTCATCCTTATCTATATGGAAAAATACCTTACATCAAAAGATTGTAAGAAATGAATAATCAACTTTCTTACCATACCAATCCTCCTCATGTATGCCTCCATCCAATGCACTTGAGGGTCCTTTATCAAGTACATAGTTGTGCTCATCGCTTCTGCCCAAAAAGAAAGACACAATCCTACATGTAACCTCATGCTCCTAGCATGTTCCATTATTGTTTTGTTCATCCTTTCCGACACTTCATTTTGTTATGGAGTTCCTGAAACTGTCCTTTTCCTACAAATTCCATTCTTAGAACAATAATCATAAAATTCATTGTTGCAATACTCCCCTCCATTATTTGACCTGAGACATTTTATCTTAAGGCATGTTTCATTCTCTACCAAGGATTTCTATTTAAAAAAAGTGTCAAATACGTCAGATTTGTTTCTAAAATTATAAACCCAAAATTTTCTTGTTGCATCATCAATAAAAGTAACATAATTACTTAAACCCCGAAGAGATGATACTTGAGCTGTCCCCCACACATCAGAATGCACCAAATCTAAATTACTCTCTTTCTTTGTAGGTCCAACCTTGAGAAACCTTACTCACTTTTGTTACCCATATATGCATTCCTCATAGAAATCTAAACATGGTTTTGTATATCTGGAAAAATCCTTCTTTATGATCTTCATGCCCTTATGGCTCATATGACTGAGCCTATAGTGCCACAATGTTGTATCTACTTCTGAAGCCACAAGATTACAAAAATTAGTGCTATAAATGGTTAAATACAAGGTTCCAACCTTCTTACCTCTTACCACCACAAGAGCACCCTTGGTAACCTTCCAAGATTCTGCTGTAAATATCACATTATAACCATCACTTCCCAAATGCCCCCTCGATATAAAATTTTATTTTAAAGTAGGCACATGTCTGACATCCTTCAATAGCCATGTATTATCATTCTTCATCTTAACCCAATAAGAAATGTTTCCAAATATACTACAAGGTTCATCATCACCAAGAAAAGCATGCCCAAAATCCCCTTGAACATAATCAACAAAATAATGCCTATGTGGAGTAGCATGGAAAGAATCCCCCGAATCCAAAACCCAAGATTCAACAATATTGTGCAAAGAAAGAATCAAAGCATCCTAACATACATTACCCATTTCCACCTTTGCCTCCTTTTTTTATTCTTGTTTTTTCTTATTGTCCCGAAGCTCCCAAGAGTCCTGCTTTACATGGCCAGACTTTCCATAGTGCCAACAAACTATCTTGCTTTTGGAATTTGACCTTGCCCGATGTTTTGATTTTCCATGGCTTCCTTTATTCTTCTTTCTCCATCTAGTTTTCACTGTCAAATAATTCACTGAAGTAGAATATTCCTCAAAGATTTTTCTCTGCATTTCCTCTCTTAGAATAACCCCTACAACACCCTCAAATTTTAACTTTGAGTTAGCTAGAACCAAGTTTCTTACCGCCATTACCAAGATATTTAAACTCTTAGGTAAAGAGCACATAATTAATAAATCCCTAAATTCTTCATCAAATTCTATTATAATTTAATCTAGCATATTTACAACCATATTAAAATCATTTAAATGATCTGCTACCAAACCATTCTCAAATATATTCATATTAAGAAAATTTTTCATTAAAAATATCTTGTTAGAGGTAGAGGGTTTTTCAAACAACTTCCCTAATGCATCCATCATTTCTTTTGTAGTATTTTCCTTTGAAAAATTAAATAATATCAAAGATGCAAGACACAGTCAGATTGTCCCAAGTGCCTTCCTATCCAAAATATCCCAATCCGCATCCATCATGCTCAAGGGTTTGTTAACTTTCTTAGAAAACGAAATATAAAGATCCTTGTGATAAAGGTAATATTCCATCTACATCTTCCAAAGACTTAAATTATTCTCATTGAATTTATCAACCTTGATCTTCCATCATCTGCCATAGCTCCCACTCAACCTAAAAAATTCCTTATGATTCAACACTTCATCAAACCAATCTAAGCTCTGATACCAATTGTTAGGAAATAAGGGATTAATATGCAGAACAATCCCTCACAGAATCGTAAAAGTAGAAACTAACGCGCAGAAAATGTTATAGATCTCCAATAAAAGTGTAGAATAAAAATAACACAACACAAAGAGACAATATTTAATGTGGTTCACCCAATTTGTGCTACGTCCAGAAAGAATCACTTGCTCATATTTTATTACAAGCCATTGCTCTCTTAATACAATACCCAGATATGTTTGGAGCTATGCTCAATAAAAACTACAGAATTCACACCCGAATTCATACACATCTATAATGTTACATCTATCCTATAATATGCAAAAAACCACATAAGTGTACAACTTCTTAAGAAGTTTTATAAAACCGTTGGTAACAAAAACCATGGGCCAAAACTGTCTCATTAACCTATGGGTAAAAAATCCCACGCATATGAGAAAGGCATGCATTCTGGTAATCAGGCATATTTTTTAGGACAAAGAAATCTTGACGGATATGCCCCCGAACCCCTGCTCGAGGCCTGGCCTAGCTCCGAACCCTGGCAAGACAATTGTGGAAAGTGTAAAATACTCTTAGTGTATAATCTTCAACACTTTCACACATGAAAATAGGCTCCAAAACCTAACATGATAGATATCGTAGGTGTAGAAAATATAGATGTTGTAGGGTCCAGTTGGGACACCACTGGCAGTAAGGTGGAAGAGGGTAAGGTCGAGATATTAGTAGTTGACATGGAAGTGGGAGCAAGGGTAGGGGGAATGGACACAATAATGTCATATACCGGCTTCCTTGATGATTCTTGAGTATATGAATGGGCTAAATAATATTGTAAAGTAGTGGGGTTTTGGTCAAGTAGTTTTTTGAACTCCTCATCACCGATAGTAATGACAATACACTGACGAGGATCTATAAGTTAAAGAATGGAAGGTGGCGAAGGACTAGGGAGTGGTTGAAGGCTAGCATGGAATACAAGGGAATTGGCTTGGCTATGAGTCAAAACCATGTGACTAGCGGTAGGCTCGGTAGTCTAAGATCTAAAAATAATATAGGAACATAAAAAGGATGGGAAAAAATTGTTTTGCAAAGTAAAAATTGGCCATTTTTTCAATTAAAGAATTAAAACACAGAGACCGACACCGGTTTGGGTAACCGATGTCAGATTTAGTGGATAACCAATAATGGTTAGCTAACTGTTACCGATTACTATGTAAATATAACAGGATTTGAGAATAGATGACAAAGATGAAACATATATGAATTTTGAAAATGATTTCAAGGTCAGAGAGCTATGGTTAGGCAAGGAGGGAGGTCTAAGAAATAACAGAAGTGTGATGAATTCTAATTTGGTTCAAATGACCCAAAGCAACAGGGAACCAAACATGGTTAGGTAAACCGATGACAGTCGTTGGACTGATGCCGGTCATTGTGAAATTTGAAAATATGGAGAAAGGTGACTTTAGTGACTTAGATCAATAAAATACCAACCCAGAAACCTAAGTATGGAAATGATGGACCCTAACACACTCATAAAAATTCATAATACTCCAAGTATGATTGTAGAGTGTGAAAGGAAGAAAGAATGGAGAATACGACCTCACACCTCAAAACACAAATCAAACAAAAACTAGCAAACATGAAAATACTATTGGCGAATTTTATGTTCTAGCTTATGCTATTTAGGACTCACTTGTGAATAGAACAATTTTTTTTTGTTTAATAAAATGGGCCCTATGAATACCCAAGAACTAAGGATGGTTTTAGGTAAATTTTTATTGAGGGGGGTCCTTTCTCTGAGATAAATTGTTTAAGTGGTTTGGTATAGAGAATTTTCAAAGTGAACTATGATTGAATTAGTCAACCATCAACTGCACATGACTTCCAACATATAGGTTTCCATTAATTTAATGTGAGTTATAATGCAACATACCAAAATGAAATGCAAGTGTTTTAAGCCAAAATCCACAATTACGTTCGATGCAAAAAATAGAGAATAGGAAGAGGAATGATCTTTTACTAATTCAATACAGTAAAAAGGAGGACGTGTTCTTTTTAGAGCACCAAAAGTACAATTTATTTTAGACTATAGAAAGATGGAGAAGATTTTAAGGGAGAAATTCTAATGTGAGTTTTTCCAAAAAGAAATAAACACTCAAAATGCACCCTATAAAATGAACAATGAAAAGGAAACCAAAAAATGGGTCCCACCGGGCATGCCAAAATGTTTCACTGGATTTTTGTAGAAAAATAAATAGATAAGGGTAAAAGGTCAAGGAGGAATACCTTTTATTACATTGGTCGAAGGTTGTGCGTGTGTGAATGAATTTTTGATCCAAGATGATTGTGTGAGATTCTTTTTGGCTAGGAGGAACTATGTATAATACAAATAAAGACCATAAGATATATTTAATAGAAAAAGTTAGTGGATTGCCTAGCATGAGCTAGATCCACAAAGTGTGATACTTCCTCAATGGTTATCAATCCACTGATATATAACTCAATATAAAACAACTAAACATGCAAATAACATTATCTAATACTAGTGTTCTGATTTAGGTATCTCACTCTACTATCCTTGTCAATCTAATTAAATGGTTGATAACTACACTGGTGAAGGTCTCGGCTCAAGTTGCAGGTTGGGCAGGTGGTTTGAGGGTCACAGATGGAGTTTGGGTAAGATTTGATGAAGTTTGGGTCTATTTTGGGAGATTGGGAACCTTTCTAGTTTAAGGCAGTTTTACTAGACACACAGACTGACATCGGTCAGGGTGACCAATTTCAGTACAAGTATGACCGATGGCAGTTTAGGATGATTGATATCGGTTACTGTGGGAAATGGTAGAATGACAAAAGTGGGTGTCTAGGCTCTCATTGTGTCTGCAAAAAGAGTTGGGATGGTCTGTAGTGAGGTTCTAGGTGAGGTATCAAGTTTGGGTGAGGTTTTTGTGAGGTTCTAGTGAGATGTGTGGTAAGTTTGGTAAAATTTGACAGAAGACATAGTGACTAACATCGGTCTGGTGACCGATTCCGGTGAAGAGGGGAAACCAATGACGGTTAAGGTGATCAGCATCAGTAGGGGCAATTTTGTGGTAATTAAATAAAATTTAGTTTTGTGCTTCTTTGTGTGTTGGTCGTCAAAAATAACTTCAAGAAGAGAAACAGCCACGGGACAAGAAGTCCCTCCTCTTTAGTGGGAGAGGTTCCCTTACTCAAAAGAAAAAATTATTTACACATGTATAGAGCATGGTTTCACTACAGAACTTGGATATCATGAAAGCAGTTTTTAATAGATCATCAATCAAAAAAGTACAGAGGAATGAAGATGTGGAAATGAGCAAAAAAGCATTCTCTAGAATTATAGATGAAAAAATAATTCCTTATGAATGCCAGAATATAGAAAATTGAAATAAGATCATTTGTACTCGAATTAATAAGATGAAATTTGAAAAGACACATAGTTCCATAAATACCATCTACAAGAATACAAAGCTTCTCAGCATAATGCAGACAAATGATCTAACAATATTCAACGAATAGCTTGCGAATGAAAGAATTAGATGAACAAAGAAAGAAGATCCTTTTTATTGATTGCTTTAGTATTTCTTACACTTTCAAAAATGAGCCAAGTTTCTCCCCTTCGAAATGGCGAAGAGAGACCACTATATAGTTTTTACAAATCATTTACTCTGGGTAACTACCTTTTTAAATAATGTTTAGTTAAAGGGCTGCTTAACACAAAACCCAAACTAATTACAATAAATCCAAGATGAGGAAAGAAAGAAAGGAGAAAATTTAGGAGAAGAAGACAAGTGTTCATGATTGAGAGGGGCCCACTGATTTTAGGATGCACTGTCTAAACCTTTTTAACACCTCTGCTATGTCTCTACCACGTGGGACCGATGTGTTGGCAGTGGAATGGGTCCAAAATCTGAGGCACTTCTCCATCTATTTGTCGAATTTGATGTGTGTATGATAATCTTTATTTGCTTCTTCAATAGCAGACTGGAGAGAGTAGATCTATTTCATCTTTTCCTTGGAGACATAATCCTCCTTGAACAAATTATCTTTGACAAAAGCTCTGAATTGAGATTTGATTTCTTGCAAGGAGAGGGGCACACCAGAGGTCTCATCATGGAGGTGGCAATGTATATCCTTGAAAGCAGATACCACCAAAGTCTTGAAGGCCTCACCCTTCTGCCAATTATTTCTCAATTCTCCCAGAGCTTCCTCGAGCACCTTGATTTTCCATTCCACACCGTATACCCATGATTTTGACAAGTTATCTTTTACATTATCGAAGACCTTGTTTTCCATTAAAATATTTTCATCAGCCTATCCCATAAGGCGAAGGTCTACTATACAACTGCTCCAGAGTTTGACCTCTTTATCTAGATTTCCAATGGTGGAGGATAGTTTCTGTTGTAGATTATTTACCTTCTCATTGAGTTTGAAGGCTTCACTAATGAAATTTAACCCTACAATGATCATACCATCCACCATGGCCTCTATAGCCCTTCCATATATCGAATACTTATGTATATCTTTGATACTCTTGACTTCATCTTGGCTAAGGATTACAGGTGGTGGAAGAGTAGTCAGTAGGGTAGGGTCTAAAACTTTATCTTTGGACAACAGTGACTTGATGAAACTTGCAAGAACCTGAGCTTGCTCTTCCAACTGCTCTATAGTTTGTTTCCCTTTTTCTACCCTCCCAATGACCCTGGTGACTATTTCTTGAAGATTGTGAATCTCACCTTCTGGGGTGGACTCTCCCATGGGGATCCTCGAGAGCTATAAATCAGACACCTACAAATCCTATTCTGGCTTGTCAACCTTGGGCTTGGCTATCTCCAAGAATTACTAGCCATGAGCATTGGATACTATTCATGAGGTGGTCTTGGCCTTCTTGGCAAGAGTAGGAGGGGTAGTACCCAATAAGGCCGCCACAGCATCAAAGTTGGGTCCCAAGATTTGAGAGGAAGACTTTCTCTTCCTACTATCAACAGAAAGGTTGTACCCATGTAAAAGAGGAGGAGGAAGAAGGCGGGGCAAGAGGACCCAAGAGAAAGATAACTCATGACACTCAGAGTATACACTGCTATTGCCTCTAGTTGAGATATGAGTGGGGCACTCGGGGCTTCTGGTACAGAAGATTCAATGGTGCTCTAAAGCTCAGTGCTTTGAACTTCCTTCTCTTTATTCGTTGGGGCTTCTGGAGTACTTATAGAGACTGGCACTTCACTCTCCTTGACTTTCACTGAGAACAATGATGTTCTCTAGTCCTGAGGGAAATTTTGGATGCTTTATCAGGGGATCTTCTTTAACAGGCTCCTTCTTGACTTCTTTGATTTTCTTCTGATATACTTGGGTGGATGAGGAAGGAGTGGAAGATGTACGACCTTTAGTTGACAAGGTAGGAGGGGTCTGTACAGGTGCTTCTGAACTGGGTGTCAATGCCTCCTTTCTTGGTGTTGAAGTATCCTTAGAGGAGGATTCTCCTGAATGCCTTCTAAACTCACGAACTCTCTTGTTAAACCAGATTTTGGTTCTTACTAGGACGGGGGCTAAGATTTCAGCTAGATCATCCTTCTCCTTTTTGAACCAATCCAAATCCTCCAAGGGAGTATGTTTGACTAAGTTTTCATATTCATATGAAAACAGGTCAGAATTGTCATCCTAAAGCCCTTCAGGAACTTGGTACAAGTTAAGCTCTTGAATCAGTTGGAGAGAAAACCTACCATAATGCCTCCTCCTTGCCTCAAAATCATCTGCATAGTCAGCCCAATAGTCTTTTGTATCTTCCCTATGATGGTAATTGATTCTAAGGTTCTACTCAATAAATTTATTCAATTCAAAACAATTTCTTGGCCTACATAAATGGACAGTGATCGGAGCCAGGGCTCTCTCTATGTTCTATGCATCAAGAGTCGTCTTGTGGGTATAGTTTCCAAAAGATATAGGGAAGTGCAGGCCTGTGATTTTCTTATCCCTGCAGGTTCTGTGTAACTTGTCCAATTGCCTGCATATATCGATCAAGGCCATTTTATCATTACATAACATAGGAAGATTAAGAGGGGTGCTCTCATATCCTGCAAGCCTGATATAGGAGAATTTTATGAACTAGATGAAGTAGGCACCATACTTTGATATTAGGTTCATGGCTTCATCAGAGAACCTCCTCTCTATGCCGCTTTCCAGAAGTCTTGCAATGTACATGGTGAAAGCATCATTCACCCTCCTAAAGTTGCGATTGCTAGTGTCCAGGGTGAATTGAGGACAGTAAGCATATATAGGGTCACCTTTATGAGCATCAATGTATGTGAATCCAAACCATTGCCTTGATGCTGCTAGGGTATACATCAGGTATGAAGTCATGTAAAACTTCTTTGTTTTTTCTACATTGGACAGTTGCTCTGCTAGGTTCATGCTGATGATTTCTACCCAGTTGATATTCAGAGTTCCTTCGCACACCATGTTGATAAGTGGGCACATCCAGAAATGAAACTCATTGGTAGAGGGTAAGCCCATGACCTGAGCTAGTAGGATTATGAAATCTGATATCTCCTCATTAAAATTGGCATGAAAAAGATCTTTGGACAGATGGGACACCCCCTTTTTAGGGTTTTTAAGCCAAGACTTTTCCACCCTCGCCTTGTATTTTTCACTGTCTTGGTTGAAGAGGGCCTGTGCTTGGTTCTGAGAGATTACTATAGAATTATCCATTTCAGGAATCCTTAGGGCAGTGCCAATGGTGGTAGCATCGAGCTTGGCAATGAGCTCCCATGCACATTCGTTAGTTTACTTGAGTCGGGATTAAAATGAGTACCGCAGGTGAGTACCGTATCTACACTTTACAATGAGATTAGGAAACTAATGGTTAATGCCAAGCCACTATCGTGAATCATTTGTGCCATAGGAGAGGGGTTTGAGTTTGTCATCCTAGTCCAGAAATCTCTGAAGTCCAAGTGGTGAACTTCGGTGTCCCTGATATCGGAAACGATAGAATCGAGTGGTGAAACTTGATCTTGACCTTGGCATTTAATATTCATGTTGATAATCACTTCTAAACTCTTGATCAAATTATAGAGGAATCAGGTATACACACAGAAATTTTGATTGCAAGGGTATGAGCAATTGATAACAAGAAAGCAACATGCAAAAATACATAGGAGGGAGGCTTATTAAATAGCCATTTAGGAGAGAGAAAGATAATAAATGTGCATTAAATACACATCTACCAACTTAAAAAGTAAGATATCTAGAAAGGGCGGGAAAAATTAGCCCAGATGGCCTTTGGTTCATTTGGGACATGAGGGACGCAAAAGAGCGACTTGGCCGATGTGGGCGACGCATCAAAAGAATGCACAAATGTTTTCGGGACATGAGGGATGAAGTTACGTGAAATGTGCGATGCGGCTGACACAGGTGAAAGGTGAACATTGAGCCTGAGCGAACTTGTGTTATTTGGAGAAAAAAGTTCTGCCAGGCCCGCAAGAAAACAAATTTTCCGATAAAGTAGCCGATCAGCGAACATGGAGCCTAAATGAACTTGGGACATCTGGGACAAAAATGTTTGACAAACCCGTAATTTGCACAAAATGACTCAAAAGACGTAGTTTTTTTGACTTCTCGACTTTTCCCTTTACCAGAACAACAAAAAATGCTTTAACTCAAAAAAATTCAATTTTGCACTTCTCAAAAGATGGAGAATTTTGAGAGGACAACACTGTGATTTTATAGAGAATGAAGGGGGATGGTTGGGTTCTTAATAATGCCAGGAAGACTCATGAATGCATAGAGGTTAGGTATGAAGAGCTAGAAGGTTGTGGATGGTTAGATCGGTATATTGGTAAGAAGGTGGGGATGGAGGAATGCAAGAAAGAATAAGATGCAATAACAAAAGATAATGATCCTACACTTTAAGAAAGTACAAAATGATGAAAATCAAGTATACTTACTTGTATTTGCAAGTCTAGTTAGTGAAGGAAGGCATTAGTTGATCTGTGAATAAGTTTGTGTTCAGTGACATTGCAATACTTCTCAGAGTGCTCCCGTGGATATTCTAATGCTTGGGGATGAGCATCAAGGGTTTTCTTGGGCTTGTGGTTGAGTGTATCCCATCATTTGGATGCTGAGAAGTCTCTGGTTCATGCTTAAATGCAATAGGTCCTTCTTCATCAAGGTTTAATTTTGTTGGTGGTTAAATTGGGTAAACTGAATTTGCAGACTAGGGGGGTTGGTATTCATTCTACAGATTATTGGGAAGACCATATTTCTCTAGCCGATAGGATTAGGCTTAATAAAATGAAGGAGAGAGCAGTGAAGGAGGTGGATGCATTGAATGCTTTACAAAACCTTTCTGGGGAAGCTAAAGAGTACATGCCTAAGGATGGTCTAGTGGAAGGAAACACAATTTTTAAATTCCTTGCCAGTAATATTAAAGCCCTCAAGGACACAGTTAGTCAAGTTAAAGCTCAGAATCAGAATTTGTTGTGGGGTTTATAGAGGATGACTGCTAAGGTGAAATTTTTATAGAACAAGATAGAGACCCTCCATGGGATGGTTTTTGGGGATAAATGTAAAAAGAGGCAAGTGGATATCATTTATTTTGATGAGGATGATTTCTATGTGGATGGTGTTTGTCCCAACTCATGGCCTAGGGAAAAGTGTGTTTAAGGCCAGATTGCTTACTTTTTGTTGACTGGTGTAGTGTTTTCATTGTTGTTGTTTTTTGTTTCTACTTGGCTTTGTTTGGGTCAATGTATATTTGACTCCTACCAGTTTTGTGGGGTTTTTTTAATAGATAATTTTTGTTCCAGTGGATCCTTATTGTAATATATCTTATGTAATAGGCCCTTGAAGTCTTTTTTCCAATTATTATCTATCAAAAAGAAAAAAATACCAACATGGGTAAAAGGTTGCAAAACTATATATATGGTAACCGATGACAGCTAGCATGATTGGTGTTAGTTGAGAGATAACCGATGTTTGTTAAGGTGGGAAATCCTAGATTTACGAAAAAAAGGAAAATCCTTGTTATTTTTGGCTTGCTCTGATTGCCAATTTGGGTCTCAAGTGAGGGTTAACACTTAGATGAGTAGGAGTGTTTTTGGATAAGGAATAGGAATTTAATTTTAGGGTTAGACTAAGTCCCAGTTGGTTAAGATAAGTAGAGACTAAATCTTAGTTAATTAATAAGCTAAGAATAAGTCCATGATGAGGTGTCTAGGTGATGTGGCTAGGTGAGGTGTAAATTAAATTAATTAATAATGTGAGGATGAATATTAATTCAATTGTAAGTAATTAAATTAATATGAATGTGGGGTAAGGGGTCATGGTTAGGTGAACATGTTACGTTAATTAAAAAAAGGGGACCATGGGGAGTGTGACCCAAATTTTGTGTCTACATTCACCACAAGCATTTCATTCTAAGGTGTGGGGGCTTCTTGGGAGGAAGACCTAGACTTACCTGCTATGAACATATTCATTTTCCTATCAAACCAAATTTTTGTCCTCAATAAGACAAGGTTTATGAGTTCCTTCAAATTATCCCTTTTCTTAACAAACCAATCAATGGTTTTAATGGGAGTGTGTCTAATAGACCTTTCATATTCAATGGAACTAAGTTACTCATCATCATCTTGAAGTCCATCTGGTACCTTGTACACATCAAAATATTTGATTTGCTGCTGGGATAATATTCCATAATACCTTCTTCTGGCTTCATAATCATCAGAACAGTCAGCGCAGTAGTCTTCACTATCAGCAAGATGATCGAAACCCTTTCCAAAATTATTGGAAATAAATCCATTGATATCAAAACAAGTCCATGGTTTGAAATAATGAAGAGTGAGGGTAGAAATTGTTCTGTCCACATTTTGGGAATCCAAAGTGATCATGCAAGTGTAGTTACCCAATGTGAATGGAAACTGGATGTTTGCACTCTTCTTGTCTCTGCAAGTTCTATAAAGCTTATCGAACTACCTGCAGATTTCAACTACGTCCACTTTATCACTACAATACATAGGGATTTTCAAGGGTGTTCTCTCAAATCTAGCCAATCGTATATAAAAAAATTCCTGAATTGAATATAATAACTACCATAGACATGAATCAATTGTTTAGCCTCCTCCAAGAATCTTTGAGTTGTGTTTTCCTCTAACAATATGACAATATACATGGTGAAGGAATCATTCACCCTTCTGAAATGGTGATTACTAATCTTCAAATTCAATTATGGAAAATTCTTATAAATAGGAGCATCTTTTATGTTTTCATCAAGAGAGAACCCCAACTATTCCTTGTATGTAACAATAGTGAATATAAAATATGTATTCATATAGAAATTATTATTCCTTTAAACATTGAAAAGTTGTTCAATAAGGCTATCATATTTTATCCCTTCCCAATTCAGGTTTTGTTTTCCTTCACATATAATGTTGATATAAGGGCACATCTAAAAGTGGAACTCGTTGGTCGAGGGAATCCCCATTATTCTAGCAATGAGGGTGATGACATTTGAAATCTCTTCCTTGAATTCAATCCTATACATAGTCTTTGGAATTCTTGAATATCCCTTGTTTGGTTTTTTAAACCATGACATGGCCACCCTGCTCTTATATTATTCATTTTCCTAATCAAACAGAAGCTGGGCTTAAGCCTTGGTGAGGGTGTTTGAATCTTAAGTTACTAGAATTTTGAGAGTAGTAATAATATAATTAGCATCCATTCAAGAAACTACCTGCCCATGAGGATCAATGATCTCTTTTGTATCATTGTTTAAGCAAGAGAAAAAGGCTAACACAATATCATCACATTGAACAGAAACTAGAAAACCCCCTATGTGAGTAATTCCACTTTCCTTGATTAAGTTAGTAATGGGAGTATGGTTCTTGCAGTCAATCTGTTCCCAAAAATCATCCAGGTCTAGGTGTTGAGCATCACTATATCCTATCTCTGGTATGGTTGTCTCCAATGAAGATATATTCTCGTGCCATTTGTAATGAATATTCATTGTGCAGCAAGGGTAGAAATATATTGCAATAGAATTCTTGATCCTCTAAAATTTTCTCTCATCAATCCGTGACCTTTGATAGAACACGTTGCACTTGAATTTTTTGAAAAATACTAGAACAAGGATGTTTCTAGGGCTACAAACAGTGGAGAAAATAGAACAGGAAAAAGAAGTGAATGTAGGGAGCATGGTAAAAACAATTGATTACCCTAGATATTTATACATAATTCATTTTGAGTAGGTCGGTGGGGGAAATTGAATGCAAAAATTAATGCACTATGCCGACTCAAGATAGTGGAATGCGTAAATGGTATAGAAAATATGCACAACTGGCTCGAGTGATGTCGAGACACTTAGAACACGAGGAGCCAAAAAACCTACAATGAATGGGATGCAGAAAAAATGGGATTACAAGGAAATGGAAGTTGGGAAGCACTAGGTACATGTGGAAGAAAATAATCTAAAATATCTGTAATACATACAAATCGGGTAAGTATAATGAAAATCACACAATTGGCCCTTGTGACATTTGGACGTGAGTTCTCTGCAAATCCAAAGTACCCAAAAAACTAAAGGAAAGGAATACAATGCAGGGAAGGTGGGGAATTGATGAACTAGGAGCCCGATAGAACTTGGGATGCTAGGAACATCAAAACTCGAAATGCCTACACAATAAAGGGAAAGCCTCAAAAACTCAATGCTCAGAAAATGACTAACTGTTGGAAAAAAACTCTTCCTTCATGGGAATTCTTGGTTATTAACACTCTTTAGACATATGAATTTCTTCTAGGATTCACTTAAATTCATTATCTTATGGTTATTCATTACTTTCTCCATCAGGGAAATCAATTTCTTACATTTTAGGGTATTCCTTATGAGGATCCTTTACCTATTCCTTTTCTTAAAAAGAAATAGTTTTTAAGCTCATGTCTATCAAGCCAAATCATACTAGATCTCTAGGTCCTATATTACACAAGAATTGTACTAGGTCTCATATTTTAGGAAAGAAATATTCTAAGTGTACCCCACAACCTTAGCTTGAGATGATACATCTTTCTCCTCTAGTGCACAATACAAACTTAAGGCCCAAGCCTCCTACACTTAAATATTTCTCTCACATCCCTCTTAATCATTAATTTAATATAAAGTAAATTAAATCTTAATTTTAGAGTAATTAATGTAATGAGTGATGTATTATGATAATATACAGTAACTGGGCAAGCAACAAGAATGTAACAATATGAAACCCTAAGCAAGAGAAAGAGAGGATATGACTTAGTTGATTTTACACAATATAGAGATGTTTTGGGCAGGTGAATAGCTTAAACAATCTGGAAGCATTGTCGTTAAGGTTCACTAGAGGTTCTGAGACCCAAAAATGTGCAAAATAGAAGTGCCCATGGGAGGATAGGAGTTCCCAGATGCTACTTATTAAATCTGGGTGCTAGTGTCTACCCAGATGCTCGGGTTTTGATCTCTTGTTTGGAGGAGGATCTTAGTTGTTGATCTCTTTTTATCACTCTAGATTTGTTCTAATGTCATTTTTCCCACCTGTAACCTACAAAATTGATACCTAGCTACACATTTCCACAAACCACATCAAACCTAATAAAAAACATATGTAAAATGTGGATTCATACTGACCTTGGTGATCACCTAAAGAGTGAACTTAATACCAAGTGTTGCACTACATTTCAGACTTCGTGTAGTTCTGTGTGAATGTTTTTGTAATGATTCCTAAGGATGCCCTTGTGAAATTTGTACAATGATAGAAGGATACATTTAGAATATAGAAAATGTACATAATGTGTGAGATGAAATAGATTGAACTACCCCTCCTATGTTGCGTATGAGAGACTTATGCATCCATTTTCCCTTGTATGAATGTGTTATATGGATGCTTTGTAATTCTCTTTATTCCTTTTGATGAAAGCTTAGGTGATAGTAGATAATTCTAGTGTTTGGCCCATTATTTGAGATCTATACCAATGTATTTATACATACATACATACATATATATATATATGATTCCCTTGTTTGAATTTTGTAATTGAAAATTGGAAGGTCAACCCAAAAGTGTAAAAAAATGCCAAAGAAGTAAAAGAGACCCAAAAGAGTAATAAAAGGTTAGAGAGTGTCAAGAGCACCCAGAAGGGACAGGATTTCCTAAGCACTTCTGTCCTTCATGGGAAGTAGTGTCTAAGGTCGTAAAAGATAAATAAGTCAAATACTGACAAGGATTTAGGGTGTGTAAAGTCAATAAAATTATAAAAGACAAAGAAAAAGGCCCAAAAGACATTGTCAATTACTAGCTTTCTTGTTTATGAATCATGTATATATTAGTATGCTCTAGGACCTAGAAATGTATCCAAGTGTATAGATTTTGTGACTAAAATAATATCATATAGTAGCCCTTGTGAATTTTATTCTTCCTTATAAAAAATTAAAATATACTAATATTCTAAAAAAAAAGTTCAAATATTATATAAGTATAAAATCAAGACTTGAACATGGCTTGATCTACTATCTTATGTTTCATATGTTATATGTTACAAGGTTTTCTTGATAGTATAGTTTATACTACTTACACACGTGTTTTTTGAGGTATATGAGCATGATGCAGGATACACAAGACTCTATGTCATTATAGATGTTTGACTTTTCCTCTTACCTAATTGTCATACAAATTTAGGGGCATTTTACACACTATCAGGTGATATTTCTTAATTACATAGTTCTTTTTCACATCAAGGTTATGCTTAAATTATATATTGTGATATATGTTATTTATCCATATTTTTAGGACTAAATTTTTTGGGTTGTACAGGACTATTATATCTTGTTCCTTATGCCTATTGGATATTGTCTACATTTTATCATCACACATTTGTTTTCTTACTTTATTTTCTTATATGTGTGGCCTTTGGCGTTCACTGTGTGTGTGTGTGTGTGTGTGTGTGTGTGTGTGTGTGTGTGTGTGTGTGTGTGTGTGTGTGTGTGTGTGTGTGTGTGAAGCTCAAGTTTCCATTTTTTGTGGAATAATTATCCTTTTATATGCAGTCATGTGTCCCTTTCTTGTGTGTATGACTCTATTTTGTCCCTTATATTTGGCTTTGGATTTTTCTATGATTGTATATGCAACATTTATTGAGCTTATATTCTTATGTGATTTTAATCTTTATTTTTTATGTTTTTCCTCTATGTTATCTATTTATGCCATGGTTTCTACAATGTAATCTACTATAAAGTTTTAGTCTATATGACAAGAACCTACCATTACTTATATGTGATCCAATGATGACTATATGCTACATGTGACATGGACACACATAAATTATTTTGAGTTGAGAGATCTACATAATATCTCAGTCACCTAAAAAGTGGGGGCATTCAATAGTGTTATCATATGAATATCAATGAATATCCATTTTACCTTGTATGGATGTGTTATATGGATGCTTTGTAATGCTTTTTGTTCCTTTTGATGAAAGCTTAGGTGATAGTAGATAATGCTAGTGTTTGGCACCTTATTTCAGATCTATACATACATACATACATACATACATACATACATACATATATATATGATTCCCTTGTTTGAATTTCATAATTGACAATTGGAAGGTCGACCCAAAAGTGTAAAAAAATGCCAAAGAAGTAAAAGAGACCCAAAAGAGTAAGAAAAGGTTAGAGAGTGTCAAGAGCGCCCAGAAGGGACAAAATCACCTAGGCGCTTCTGTCCTTCATGGGCACTAGTGTCAAAGGCCATAAAAGATAAATAAGTCAAATACTGACAAGGCATTAGGGTGTGTAAGGTCAATAAAATTATAAAAAACAAAGAAAAAGGCCCAAAATACATTGTCAATTACTAGCTTTCTTGCTTATGAATCGTGTATATATTAGTATGCTCTAGGACCTAGAAATGTATCCAAGTGTATAGATTTTGTGACTAAAATAATATCATATGGTAGCCCTTGTGAATTTTATTCTTGCTTATAAAAAATTAAAATATACTAATATTCTAAAAAAAAAGTTCAAATATTATAAAAGTATAAAATCAAGACCTGAACATGGCTTGATCTACTATCTTATGTACTTTTCATATGTTATATGTTACAACACTTTCTAGATAGTATATTTTATACTACTTACACACGTGTTTTTTGAGGTATATGAGCATGATGCAGGATACACAAGACTCTATGTCATTATAGATGTTTGACTTTTCCTCTTACCTAATTGTCATATGAATTTAGGGGCATTTTACACACTATCAGGTGATATTTCTTAATTACATAGTTCTTTTTCACATAAAGGTTATGCTTAAATTATATATTGTGATATATGTTATTTATCCATATTTTTAGGACTAAAAAATTTGGGTTGTGCGGGACTATTATAGCTTGTTCCTTATGCCTATTGGATATTGTCTACATTTTATCATCACACATTTGTTTTCTTACTTTATTTTATTATATATGTGGCCTTTGGCCTTCACTATGTGTGTGTGTGTGTGTGAAACTTAGGTTTCCCTTGTTTGTGGAATAATTATCCTTTTATATGTAGTCATGCGGCCCTTTCTTGTGTGTATGATTCTATTTTGTCCCTTATATTTGGCTTTGGATTTTTCTATGATTGTATATGCGAAATTTATTGAGCTTATATTCTTATGTGATTTTAATCTTTATTTTTTATGTTTTTCATCTATGTTATCTCTTTATGCCATGGTTTCTACAATGTAATCTACTGTAAAGCTTTGGTCTATATGACAAGAACCTACCATTACTTCTATGTGATCCAATGATGACTAAATGCTACATGTGACATGGACACGCATAAATTATTTTGAGTTGAGAGATCTACATAATATCTCAGTCACCTAAAACATGGGGGCATTCAATAGTATTATCATATGAATATCAATGTAATTTAGGAACATAGATAGATTACATTTTACAAAACACAGTAAAATAGAATATAGGAATAGGAATAGACATAAATTATTCACAAATCCTCATTTTCCGCAAAATAATCCAATATGGATGGAACTATTAAATGTTACTATCCTAAATGGTTGGTATCATCCTGGGCATATTTATACTAGCAATTCAATTTTTCTAGAACAGACAAGATTTTACAGGTTTCTGATATAAATTCAGGGATATATACACAGTTCAGAGAAGAGTGTATTATATTTTGGTATAGAATATGTGGGGTACTTTTACTTCATTCCATTTAATTTTTCATATCTTAAAATCATAAAAAATTTATAATGCACACTTTGGGGACATGAGCATGCTTCATTCTCCATCATATTTGTACAATTGGCTCATTGGCACCCATACAATGCATGGTGAGGGAGAATGAGTCTAGACTTCTCTTTCATATTTGCAAGGGTTTTTTATATTTAGGACCTACATTTTTTTGCAATGGTGTGGTTCCATGAGTGGAAGGTTTTTTAGGTAGCTAGATACTTTATGACACACTTATTCTTATAATGTACCTTGAATGTTACTAGATACTCAACCTTCTTTGGTGTTTTGGGACACCTAATTCCATTCATGGATATGAATACTTCTCCAAATTGAGAATTGGTGGCACAATTCCATTTCCTCTCTCTAATTGCTTCAAATAGGAAAATATTCCTTTTACAAGGAAAATTGGTGTATTATATCAATGTTTTTTTATCTTTCAATTTCAATATAGCAATAATTTAAATTATTTCTATATGGAAATTGAATGCACTCTATATTGCAAGTTTTCAATTTAGGATCTTATAACCACCTCAAACATCTCAAGTAATAAAGTAAATAAAGAAAAGAAAAAGTGTGTTTACAAACTTAGTTATATTTTACTTTAAGCAAGAAAAATTAATTTCCGACTTTAAAGGGGGGAAATGTAGACACCTAAATTTGGCAATGAGTCACTTTCTAATGTCAATATTGGATTAATCCAAAAATTATTATGTGTGCACCTATGACAAGCCTAATTTTTATATGCCTAGTCATATAGCAATAATTTATCTCCTCATTTAATTATCTAGTAACTCATTGAAAATATCACATTAGTCCAAAATATTTTATCGGTTATAATTATCATATATAAAACTTTATAATACTCCATATCCCTCCTAGACCAAAAATACCATATGGTTTGGTCCAAAACTAATTGTTTTGTCAGGAGCCTTCTTATGGTCATTTTTCAATTTAATGCCTTTTATATGTTGTTAATTTTCTTTTGGGTCTACATTAATGCAAAAATATACCTATATATGCAAGTCAAATGTACTAACTTAATAACCTAGAAAGTGCATGGAAATCACCTAGCACTCTACAGGAAATATCACTCAAAAGGCATACAAAGATCTCCTAGATATTCCTAATGTAGAAATATACATGAGGAGTAATAGAAATTCAAACCAAGATCTAAAGTCAAGCTTCCCAATCCAAGAGTCCTTGTAATCCAAGTCAAGTATAAGTAAAGCAATCCATTACAAGCGTTATCAAGTGATAAAATTATAAAACATAGTTGCATCCATATAGATATCACATCTCTATTTGGAGAACTATATATGGTTTGAGTCCTCCTCATATTAGTGCCAACATAGGAAATGTACGGACTACATTTCAACCTAAACACTAACCTATTTTCTAATTTAACCTAAATAGTTAATTCTTTGGGGGGTAGTAACTGATTTGATATTATCCTAATCAAATAATTTCCAAAGATAATTATAGCAATATTAGGATAATACATGAAACGAGAAAGATAGCAATAGACAAATGAAATAAGGTACTAGCAAGGAGGAGGAGAAGATCACTTAACATGGAAAAATTTAGTGGCTAATTATAATATTCTTAATTTGGATATTTCTGGAGATTTTGAAAGTCTCATTTAGTTATTTGGACACTGTTATACAAGATAAATCCCCTCACTATTTGGACAACTTATATTTCTATTTCTGGCTCTAAGGTTCTACATTACAGGTTGTGCACACTTCAATTTTTCTCTTGGCACGTTTCCTTGCGCACTCATTTCCTGCAATTCCCATATTTTCCTTCTCCTTTCTTATATTTTGTTCCATTTTCCCTCACACCCAATATCTGTCCATTCACCTTGTTCTCAGCAATTCATGCACCCTTTACATGCCCCCTTCCTTATTGTCGTACATTATCTTGTAATTATTTCACCACTTCCATACGTACCTCTAACAGGTATTCCTTTTGTTCCTCCTGTACACATCACTTTTGCACACCTCCTTCTACTTTCTTATTATGTGCTTCTTTCATTCACATGTTGTCATTCCTTCTTCTGTTCTAGTTCCTGTGCCACGTGGATTTTTAGAAATTGAGTGGACAACATGCAACCTACCAAAGTTTAAAAATAGGGCATTAAATCCTTACAACCAACTAAGGTGTGACACATGGTAGAAGATGAAAAATAGTTAATGGCATGGGTTATACTCTAGATCACTCAAGTTTAAATTTTGGTGGGATTGGATAGATGAGAAGATGGAAAACATCTCTCATGCCATTAATACAATATATGATTGATTCAACCACCTGATTTGATTTAGATCTCACCCTTTTCCTTCTCCCAGACACCAAACAAAAATGGATAAGTGTATTTGATAGATTGGCAGGTAGATTTCCATGCATTCATTATTGGTTGTTGGTGTTTTATTTTTCAAATCAAGATTTCCCTCCTTCTCCTCCTTTTCCTCTCATCCATTCATCTATAAATGCAATAACATTGCTCATTGATAAGGGTTGGATACTTTCAATTTGTATAGGAATTATATTGAATTTTGAGTTGCAAACCTTTAGATTTGGTCTTTGCATATGGATATTGGCTTCATACGCTATAGTAATCGACTGTGCATTACTTAGAGTAATAAAAGCATTGTTTTGTGGCTATTTTTTTCCTTAACTTATTTTATTCTTCTTTCTTGCCTTTCTTTAATGTTGTGTGTTTGTTGTACTATCTTATGTCCCTTTCCACTCCTTTTTTTATTATTTCCCATAAAAAATGAGTGTCTTGATGTGTTTTTGTTTGTGCTACGCGTGTCTATCCATCCTTAACACATCTTTACTTCATTTTTTGGTCAAAGCTAATAATTTTCACCCCCCTTCTTTCTGGTGCTATCGCCTTCCTTAGTTTTTGTTTCCCTTTTCACTTATCCTTTTATCCATGGTCCCTTGGCATGTTTTAGCTTAGGATTTCCTTTCCATATTTAGGAGTAGTAGTAGTAGTAGAAATAGGTGGCGGAACTGGCATTCTCCAGAGGCCTATCTCAAGCGTGCAAGGTCCTACAACTTGGAGACAGTCCCATTGTTGCCTTAATGACTTAGTTTAACATGATCTGAGATGGGTGTAAGTTTGATCTCTAAATTTACTGTGCACACATTATTTTTTTGTACATAGTTCTTTCCTCTTGTGTTCTTATCACACACGCTCTATTATTGCTTCCAGGATGTTAGTTATCTTCTAGTAGTTTTTAGTAGCCTTGCAGGATTCAGAACATGTTTCAAGTGAATCAAAGGTAGTTCTTCAAAGGTGTAGATCATAGGTTCATATACATGTTGACTCCATGCCCAATGGATTCCCGAAGATACTGATATCCTTCATCTAGTAGGAATATGGCCCCAAAATGTTCTAAACTGTTATCCAAGATAACTCCTCTAGTTATTTGGACAACTTATATTTCCATTTCTATCTATGAGGTTCTACATTATAGGTTGTGTGCACTTCAATTGTTCTCTTGACACATTTCATTATGCACTCCTTTCTTGCACTTCCCATCTTTTCCTTCTCCTTTCTTTTATTTTGTTCCATTTTCCCTCGAGCCCAATATCTACATATTCACCTTCCTCCCAACACTTCATGCACCCTTTGTGTGCCCCCTTCCATGTCACCACACAAGATATTGTAATGATTTTTCCTCTTCCATAAGTACCTCTGGAAGGTGTTCCTTCCATTCCTCCCACGTGCATCACTTCTTTTTGCCTCTTGTTTTCTTCTTCCATGCTTCTTTCCTTCGTGCACCATCATGCCTTCCTCTGCGCCAATTTTTGTGGCATGTGGACTATCAGAAGTTGAGTTAACCACACATAACCTACCAAAGTGTGCCATCAGGGTGCCAAATTCTTAAAACCAACTAGGGTATGACATGGGTTACACTCCAGATCACTCAAGTTTAAATTTCAGTGGGATTGGGTAGGTGAGAAGATGGAAAACGTCTCTCATTCCATTAATATAGGATCTTATTACTCCAACCACCTAATTTGATTCAAATATCATCCTTTTCCTTCTCCCATATGCCAAATAGATATGGAGAAGCACATTTGGCATATTGGCAGGCAGATTTGTAGACATTCATTGTTGGTAGTTGGTGGTTGAGTTTTGAAATCCTAGTTTCCCTCCTTCTCAACCTTTTCTTGTCATCCATTCATCTATAAATGTAAGAGAATTTCTCATTGATAAGGGTTGGATAATTTCATGTTGTATAAGAATTTCCTTGCATTTTGAGTTGTAGACCTTTAGATCTAGTCTTTGCATATGGATATTGGCCTTATACACCATTATAATCAACTGAGCATTTCTAAGAGTAATAGAAGCATTAATTTGTGGCTATTTCCTACCTTAACTTGTTTTTATTCTTCTTTCTTGCATTTCTTTCATGTTTTTTATTTGTTGTGGTATCTTACATCCCTTACAACTCCTTTTCTAATTGTTTCCCATGAAAATTAGTGTGATGTTGCATTTTGGTTCATGTCTAGCCTTCCTATGCGCATCTTTACTTAATTTTTCACTCAAAGATGATCTTGTTCATCCTCCTTATTTCTGGTGCCCTCCTTAGTTTTAGTTTCCCTTTCCACTTATCCTTCTATCCCCAGTCCCTTGGAATGTTTTAGCTTAGGATTTTCTTGCTAGCTTTAGGAGTAACAATAGAAGTAGAAATAGGTAGAGGACCTAACTTTCTCCAAAGGTCTGTCTCAAGCGTGTAAGGTCCCACAACTTGGAGATAGTCCCATTGTTTCCTCAACGATTTAGTTTAACTTGATCTGAGACGGATGCAAGTTTGAGCTCTAATAGACACCATATGCATGCCCAATATTCACCAAAAATAATAAAAAAATGTTATTGTTTCCCACTTGCATATCCAAATGAATTCTGATATTAATATATTTTTTAATGGATCACCTTAAAATCAATAGGCCAAGATTTCAGAACATGTTTAGATTGTCATTAATTCTATTGGCCCTTGGATCACAATTGCTAGCATTTTAGAGGGAAATTTTTTAATTTCATTAAATTTATGACTTATATATATACATATATGGATATATGTATGTATGTATTTATGTATGTACATGTATGTTTGTATGTTGATATGATCAAATTTATTAAATGAACCAATTCAAGTTACAACCGTATATTGAATTAAAGGATTATTTAAGCTTAAAATTAGAATATGGATTATATTCTATGTGATATGATTTAATTAAGGAATTCTTGGGACCGTTTAATCCATAAAAATGTATTGTTTGCATCCTAGTTTGAATTGGTTCAACTAATATTCATTTAGAGACTTGACAATAGATGCCTTTGTAATTTTTTCTTTAGTAATTATCTCACATTTCTCAATGAGTGAGAAGCATGTGTATATATAGAAAAAATATATATTTTTATATTGGAGGAAAGGCTTCATAAGAGACTTATTGGAAAAGTGTTGAAAAGTCTCAAAGTAAAGAAATACTGAGGTAGGAGACTCCAAATTAAAAATAGCATTGGATTTTGACACATTGCAAGAGATCAAAGGATGCGATATTTTTGGCAGGATTTGCAATGAAGGCTTGAGATATCATGGGTTTTCCTGAAATTTCATGAAATGATGACATGTGGCCAATTGATACATAGTCAAGGTATAATCTTGGGAAGGATTTGGCGAGAATGGGTCTAAATTTCAAAACTCAATAATTTTTATTGGTCAATTTAGGAATGCATATAATGCACTTGATACCATAAATATATTATAAAAATGAAATCTAAACTAAATTGGGAAATTAAAATTCACCATAATAATTTTTAAAATTAGAAAAAATAGGTAAGATCCGCCTTTACATCTACAACCATTTTTTATGATTTTTTCCATTTTCGCCATAGTCATGATATCCATTTTTGTAAGATTTTCCATCCTTGATTAAAATTTTCACTATCACTTAGTTAATATCTTGTACTATATATCAATCTAGGTTGACCTAATGACTAGAAATACATGGAATATATGATAGAGATTTTTTGTTGAAATTGTGACTTCAAAAATTTTCTGGTCTAAAAAGCATATGGTACGGCCCAAAGCGTACCTCTACTATGACCCTTTGTATACACATTGGTCCCTTTGTACTTTCATCCTCTGTAACTTTTTATGCATGTTTGCTACTTCTTGTTCTACTCTTTTCTAGAATTTTGACCTTCAATATTGTGTGATGTTCATTACGCAAAGAATTCAGCCTTCAAAACCCTAGAGGGTGAGAGAGTCATACAAATAAATATTAGGTGGGTTGTATGAATCCCTATGCACTACTAACATCACCACTAATCTAAAGAGGGCTCAAACTGCACATGTTCTCAAATAGCATGTGATATCTAGGATGCATCTAATAAAATTAGTAACCATGATATTGAAACAATAGGATTGTACTTGGTACTTGTCCTAGATTGAAATGAATTTCATACATTTCCTTTTCTGCTTGTAGACCTATCTGTATGAATTATCTAGAATGAGTACGCAAATTATGTGGAGCTCAAGGGAGTCTTGGATTAGTTTTTCTTGTTATTTCTCTTAGTGTTTTCTCATTAGAATGCTACGTGAATTGTAGAATGAATGCCCCTCTTTAATGGGAAATGAATAGATTTCTTATATATGTGTTTTGGATCTGAAAACCTTGAATAAGGATGACTAGGAATGTACCAAAGGGATTCAAATTAGAAAAGTTTCATTAGAGGAAGAAGGACCAAAGCAACCAAGTTGGCCCATAACATATGGGAATTATGGCCATCCCTATCTACTATGGTCCCAGATGCATATGCAGATATTCTAGGAATTGGAATTGAAATGAGTGAGGGCATATCTTGATTTAATGGAGTAATATGACCATTGTACAAAAAAGTAGGTTATTTATGCAAGCAATAATGACTGGGATATAGCTAGGGATAGCCTAATTGGTCAAATTCAAGTAGTGTGGGATATTGCAAATGTGTTGTTTCAATACATGAATTTCCAAAATGAGTATCTATATTTCCCCCTTTAAGTATGGAATTAAAAATTGTGTGCTTAAATAAAAATTCACCTAAGTGTGTAGACATACTTTTTCTTTTCTCGGAGTGCCTTTTTCTTGTGCTAGGAATTTGTCTTTGTTCTCGTTTTTTTTTAGGATAAGTACCTATAGAGAAAAGAGTGTATTTAATGTACATAGTATAAGAAATCAAACTTTAAGATGAAAAAATTGAACTTAGTATGAAAATAGCAATATGTATAGTAGAAAATAAAAATAAAGGAAAGAGTACACCTAATTATTTTGTGAAAGAGGGGGATAGAGTAATCCCACTATCATTACCATGGAGATATTGTAAACTTTTTGGTTGGAGTTGGTTGGAAGGAGTTGGGGGTAATCATTCCCTGAGTGGAATGTGCTAAGGAGAATAGAAAGAAGTAAAAATTCACCTACTATAGGCACAAAATCATGCACTTGGGTACATTTCTAGTTCCTAATAACATACTTGCAATTACATGATTCCTAAGAAAAAAACTAGTAATTAACAACTATCTTTGGCCTCTTTGATTTGTTTCTTGTCTTCTTTATGATATTTCACACTCTACAACCCATTTTGTACTTTACTACTTTATATTTTATGGCTCCAGATTCCAACACCCAACCAGGACACCAGCGCCTATGTTCCCTCGTCCTCTCTGGGTGCCCTTGTCCTCTTTCCATCTTACTTTCACCTTTTTGGGTCTCTTTTATCTTTTGGGAATCTTTTATACTTATGGGTTGGCCTTCCAATTGTAAATTACAAAATTCAAACAAGGGAATCATAAATACATAAGCTATGTGACCAAAATAAAGGACCAAGCTCTAAGCATCTATTATAATCACTTAAGCTTGCATTCAAAGGCATCTAAGAGCACTCAAAGGCATCCATATAACATCTCATTCAAGGGACAAGGGAATTTATTTCTTACATATACTTTATACGAAGGGGAAGTTCATTTTTCCATCCACACATCTATTTACATTGGTACATCTAGCTATCACCCTGGCTATCAAGTGCAACTTGTACTAGGGCTATCCTAGGACATGATTCTTTCACACACTCACAAGAAATACATAGATTCTAAGATGTAGTGCAGTGCTCGGTCGTAATTTCACTCAGCCGGGTGAATGCTGGGGTCAGTCTGACTCCCCATATTGCATCTTTTTTTGTTGGGATTTAATGTAGTTTGAGGGTTTTGTAGGTCAACATCTCTTTGTAGGTTACATGAGAATTATGCGATTAAAGTATGACATAAAAATGACCAACAATGACTACTAGAGACACTTATGTGACACCAAAAAATTCATATTATGAGTTGCTCGCGTGGTCACAAGCACCTCCTAGTAGCCATCAATGCCTAGGTGCCCTAGTCCTATTCCAAGCACCACGGTCCAAGCTTATATGTCAGCTTTCAGAATTCATAGTTCACGGTTACGAAAATCTGCCCTTCCTATTCATTAGTTGTTCTAGTACAGATCACCTCTAGGGAAGCGTAAATCAGCTAAATCACTCTTTCCCTCTCTTGCACTCATGGTTTTCTATTTTTCTAGCTTATTACTTGTGTCATCTATATTATAGTAGTTTTTTATCATAATTTACGTCAGTGACTCTGCAGTATTAGGGCTTAACATATCTATTTTGTTAAATCATTAGGTGAACCCATCTATTTGGACCCAATCTCACTTCTAGGAATTCTTTGCAATATTTATATCATGGCTCAATCTCAACCTTTCACTGATAAATACCTTTATGGTCTCAATTTTCATCTTGTTGAACATCTGCACAAGATCTAGATATGCTATTATTTGCTACTCATGAGGAGGCCACTGATCTAGCTGAGCATCCACTTCCTATGTCTATCATTAGAAAACTTAACCTCCTAATTCTAGCACTCCACCTACTTCCACTGTTCCCGCTTCTATTGCTACTCCTACCACCCATTCCACTCTGCCTCTTGTTTCTCATACATGGCAAGTCCCTTCTTCTAGCACTTAATACCTAGCCTCTCTTTATCAAGATCTCCATGTCCAAATCTTTTAACTTCAGTAGGCTACTTTTTGTGCATCTCCATCTCTTGATTCCACATTACTCCTTCACACTCCTTTTACACCTGCCATTTCCACTTATGCACTCCCCTAAAATTTCATCATCCCCAAGCTTCCTACCTTAAATGGCCATGGTGACCCTTAAGAGCATCTTATGATCTTTTCATATGGCATATCGATATTATGTGGATGATCATAATTTACTAGCAAATCTCTTTCCACGAAGTCATGTGCCAAATTTATGATATGTGTTGGTTCTATGATCTATCTGTTCATTCGGTAACATCATTTACATACTTATATGATGATTTTCTTGCAAATTTTTCAATCAATATCAGTTCTAATGTATCCTATGCTCAACTTTCACAAATCGAACAAGGATCCAATGAACATCTAGCAGACTATGTATTACGATATAAGTGAACAACTTAGCTAAGATGAAAAATGTTCTCACTGATTATGAATTGCAAGATATTTGGGGTCTCCAAAGTCTTTTATCTCCATTACAAGAGAGTGTCATCTTTGAGACCTCTCCATCATTTGATTTCATTTCTATGTCATACTCTTTAGTTACATAAAAGGAAATCTTTTATCTATGGGAAAATCAAGTATCATGATAAGGATTCATCATCTTCTAATCGCTTTCAAAGCAAATCTACTTTTAAGCCATCTCCTAAGCCCACTACAAACAAAAGCTCAATATTAACGTTGTCTCTACTCCTAAAAAGCTTAAATCACAACCTCCAAAGCATACATTCACAAAATTTCCTTATGCTCTGTGCCTTCTCTTACCACAACTTATCGAGAGAAATCTTATCACGCTTCCACCACCACTAAATCTTGATCCATGTCACCTTGAAGGCCATAATTATGAAAAAAATGCTAGATGTGACTATCATCAATGTGTTGGGCATTCAATTGATTAATGTTTCAAACTTAAAAATCTTATTAAATAAATTTTTGGCAACAATGCAATCGAGAAGCTCCCTGAGCCTTCAACATCTAAGCCGGTTAATGAGAATCAAAAGCTAATTTTTTTTTAAACATCCATTGCCTAAACTATGAAAAGTAAGCTATAGATTCTTTTGGTAATCATATATATCACACTCTACCTCCAAATTCATCGTGAGCCTCTTGATTTTCTAGTTTCTCATACTGGATGCACCTCCACCACTCATTACATTATCTGATCACAATTATCATGTTAAATTATCTTCTAATACACTACACATCAATGCATTTATATTGGACCTCATACTGTCTAATAACACCATGATCAATCCATCGTCTCATATTAGTGTGTGCTCTATCACACTCCTCATTGCTATCAACTATCCATTGTCTAAAATTGTCATATCCTATTACCAAATTTTATGGTTATGTCAAGCTTCTAGGTACAATTGTACCTCTCACCATGTAATTTGTGCCATTCACTGTGGCACCTTGAATAAAAGGTTGTGACATGCTCTTAGGCATTCCTTGGCTCCACGCCACTTAAGCTATCATTTCCATGCACCACTTATGTCTCAAATTCATTCAAACTACATTGGATAACTCTTTTGAGCCAAAAAACACAATTATATATGTGTTTAAGCACTCTAATGGTGACACCTTTGTGTTTTATACATAGGAAATCATCCCACATTAAGTTATGTCCTCTTAGAGTGGCTACATGGTTTAAATATGAAAACACCTTAGTTCTGTATTAGTGAAACCCAAGGCATATTATGTACTCTAGCCCTTTTGTATTCAGCTACACAAGTGGCTAAGGCATGAGTCCTTATAACTTAGGTTCCTAGGTTGAGTGAAAACTCTTGGATAAAATCCCCCACTAAGGACAATCCCTTTCACATAGGGCTCCATCAAATAAGTTGAAAACTCCACATGGACCAATCACAGGTAGGAAAACATCCACAAGGTTGGAAAATGGTAGAGTCTCATTTACATAGAATTCATCACGTGACTAGAAAAAGTATGAGAAGGTAACATGTAGAGATCTCATCACCTACATCGGAACAATCCTTGATTATTGGGTCTGAGTGAAATATTCAAGGAAAAAAAGGTGAAGTGATGATTGGTTCCCAGTGACCTCCTAGGGATCCTTGAGAGAGTTCAACATGGGCCCCATAAATTCACATAATCAATTGAGGTAGCATGAACACAATCATGGGTCGTCGAGAGTTAAACGAGTCTGAGCTTGAGGAGGATCCTTTTCCTGGGAGGCCAAAGACTAAGAAAGGGGACTCATCATCAAAGACTTGGGAGCATTAGAGATTAAAATTCTATGGCCCTCCTACAATCATAATGTCGTGAAAAATATCTAAAGGAATGATTAAATTGTGCCATATAATTTTGATCCAAAAATTCACAATAAAGAGATACTCGGTCTTGTTGGATCATCACTACCCTAGGGAGTAATTATTGTTGGAGGTGGTTCTAAGGTTTCAACACTACCATGTTTTGAGAAAAAATTGTACATCCATGAACCTCACCAATTTTACTATTTATGCTCATATCTGTTCAAATAATGATTATTAGTGGTAGCATATCTTTCAATTGAGCCATTTTCAGATGTTTCACTATTCGGGAAAACAGTCCAATATATGACTTGATTGTCAAGTTTGGGAATATTTTTTTGGAATGAACATCTTTTCAGAGCTCCATGATCATTTTGAAGGGATAGACATGAGAAAGAGAGATACTATCAACATCATTTTTAATCCTCTTTCCCTATTCTCTCTTTCATCCCTATATACCCCTTATCTGCTTATCCTTGGTTGCACTAAATGTATTATCATGATTATACTGTAAATAAGTTACACTCCCCTTTACTATGTTATCCAGAAATCTAGTATGTCATTCCCTTTTGGGTGGCTATATACATTATGCAGTGTTCAAACCTTTTTCTCTGAACTTGTGTAACGTAAAACATCTTACATATGTTTACACTTAGTACATGATGACTGGAATTTTCATCTCTTAAAGCATTAATCCCACCGATGTTGTTGTGGTATCAACATATACTCTAATTCCATCTGACATTATGTTATTACTCTCATTAATTACTCCTTCTACTTCCTAGTGATACTACTTGTGTAATGGGTGTACATTGCATGGTTTTAACACACCGTGTCTTTAACGAACAAAGTGAGAGTCATATTTACGAGTGCCTCAAGTGTAAATTGCGGCTTATATCTTGATGCAGGAGCTATTAACTCCATATCTGTAAATAGATCAAGATGACACTCAATTTTGGCATTGCATGTGTTGGTTATAGGTCCTAGGGGTCCATTTAAGTTAGTTTGAGGTGTTAGTTGGTGTTTAAGCTCTTTAGAATTCAAATGTCATAATTTCCCTCCAAAATGTACCTAATTTTAATTAGGGAGCTATTTTTGAGCTTGATTTCTTAGGGTATGAAACCCAATTTTGTGGTTTTTCTGGATGCAAGCAAACTATGGAAGGGTGAAATGAATCAATTCCTATGACATGTTTTAGGTCCTCTCTAGGCTTATACAGTCATACTAAATACTAGATAATGTTATAATTTCATAGACCATGTTATATACCATGCAAAACCTCTCCCCCTGTAGTGAACTACATGTTCATGAAATCATGATTGTAACTAATCTAAGACTCATAAACCATGGTCAAGGAGTGATTAGGAGTATCCTAAAAGACGTTACATGTAACTACTCTTCATTCTACTTGGGTAAGAATCCAAAATTGGGTAATGTGTTTCACCCCAGACAATATTATGGAAGACCGAGTTTTTAATGTTGACTTGTAATCTCATAATGACTGTGTGACAGAATTTTAGTAATATTACCTAGATCCTTATATTTGATGCTCCTGTAATTGAGGTATAGATCATTGTTGAAAAGAATCTGTAGAGTTGTGTATTGGCAAGTAAAGAAGATGTTGAGGTTTTGGACACTCTCCACAATTTTCATGTGAGAAAGTGTTTGGGGTCAGACTGTACACTAAGAGTACTATACACTTTCCACAGTTGTTTTTCCACATTTTAGGGGCACAACCCATGAGAATTTTTTTTGGCCTTAAAACATGCTCGATATACCGGGAAACGTGTTTTTCTCATATAGGCAGTATTTTGACCCATAGATTTATGGGGAGTATTTTTCCCATGATTTTGGTACCCAGGTTACTGTAAAATTGCTATGCAGTTGTCGATTGGTGTGCTTTTGGTGTATATGGTAGGGTATTGTACATTGTAGGTGTGTGTGAGTTCATGTGTGAATTCAGGAGAGTTTTTTTAGCATAAATCCAAACAGATCTGGGTATTGTATTGAGATAAAAAGTGGCTTGTAATAAACATATGAGCAAATGATTCTTGGTGGATGTAGCCTAAATCAGGTGAACCATGTTAAAAATTGTCTTTGTGTTGTGTTCGTTTATTTTTTGCGCTTTTATTTTAGATCTATGATATTATTCCACATATTATTTTTTCCTATTGTGATTCTATGTGGGATTGTTCCCCATATTTTATCCCTTTTTTCCTAATAGACACCAGTGTTGAATTACATACACCAGCTCTTGGGTGCTCTTGACCTATCCTACACACCCATGTACTAGGGGTAGTTACATTTTCTTTCTCATAACAAAACATTTCATAACATCTTCAAAGGATCAGGTGCTAGCCTTAGAATATAGAATGCATGAAATCTCCTACAATATCCTTCAACTGTGAAAATCAGTACATTTAGAAAACTACATAACTAAACACGGATCACACCATCTGCAGTGTTGTATAATTTGGGAAGTAGTCATGGAAGGATACTAACACTAGATTTCTCTCCCTAATACTATTTTGTTGTGGTGTGAGATCACCCAAAAATCTTGCACTTTGTGTGAGATCACCCAAAAAACTCATTCTTGGTGTGATATCACACAAAACCTCACTCTTGGTGTGAGATCACCTATAAAAATTTCTCTTCTACAAAAATTTAGGACATTTTTCTCTTCTTTTCACTCTTCATGGATTAGGTGCACACTTTCCTTTTATTACTTTTCACATGCATTTACACACTTTTACATAATTTTACAAGATTTTTCATAATACATGACTTTGATTAATCTTTCACTCTTCTTTTATAGGTACGTCCTTAATACGTAACAAGAAAAAACCCTACATCAAGCAAAACAATTGGTATAAAATAGTACATCACAATATGTTTCACCCCTAGGTTCACTTCCTCTTTCTTGTTTTCCATGCTTCATTTTTATCACTTCATGATTTCCATTGTCTCCTTGTCACATTATCATCATCACATTCAAGATGGTTATCAGGTACACATCTCATATCTACTTTATGTTATCGAGTATTCACTCAACAACATAAAGTGGGGGAAAATGTAGACACAAAATCACATACTTGGGTACATTTCTAGGTCCTAAAACCATACTTGCATTCATATGATTCCTAAGAGAGAAAATTAGTAATTTAGAGCTATCTTTTACCTCTTTGCTTTATTTACAGTATCCTTTCTTGTCTTTTACACCCTACAGCCCAATCAGAAATTTATTTATTTATCTTTCATGACCTTGGACATTAGTTACCAGCTAGGATCCATGCCCTCATCCCCTTTGGGTGGCCTTGACCTCTTTCCACTTTACTGGTTCTTTTTGGACTTCTTTTATCTTTTGGGTATATTATTTTCTAATGGGTCGGCCTTCCAGTTTTCAATTGTGAAATTCAACTAAAGGAACCATATAAATACAAATCTATGTGTTAAACAAATTTTCTCATACATGTTTAAGATTAGTGAAATAGTAACAAAGAAAATAAGTAACACCAAGTATGATAAATTTTAATGTACCTCTAATTGTGATGTTCATGGATATGGGTGTAAAAGAGAGCTCCTCATCACAACAAGCTTTGTAAGCTACAAAACAATGAGTAACTCAATAGAAAATGGATTAGTAGATAGATGGGTGGGTTACCTAACAATTTCAGTCTAGAGAAGTTAAAAATTCCTAGGATGTATGTCAACCCATGTTTTGATAAAAGATAATTAAAGTAATGATTGATAAATTGGATGTAGCAAATAACTGAACTAAAAAAAAACCTGAAATGTTATAGATAAAATAAAGATACATATATGATCTAAAAATATGTGAACTAAATTGAACCTAGGTAGGTCAATGGTGACTTGAGGCTATAGAGGACAATCGATAACAACTGGGGAAGTGTAGGAAGAAAATGTAGAACGGTAGATCTGAAAGCCTTGTTGAATCTTGATCTAGAGTTGATCTAAACTAAGGATGACTATGAACTAGAACAATAATACTATGAGAATATTTTGATCTGGATCTAATACATAGGATTTAAGAAAATTAATGAAATATGTAAAACTTCTTAACAAGGTCAACAATGACTGGACTAGGTCAGTGATGTCTGGATCTGAAGGTGAATGTGTGTAGTATGGAAATATTAGAGGATATGGAAAGTTGTGGGATCAGAAAAGGGGTGACTGTAAAACTAGGGGACATAAAGCTAATAAATTAGAACTTGATTGACAGTGACCAAATAGGGTCGATGGTGATTGGGAGTGATCTAAGGTTTGATGGAAAAGGGTGGGTGAAAATGATGGTCTATAGATGGAAACAAAGATAAAAAGTGTAGAGACAGGGCTCCTAAATGATGAATAAACCTGCAAAACACTGATAAGGAAAAGGTGATGGCAATTGTAATGGTCTATCCAAGCATGCAAAAGAGAAAAAGGTCTCTAAAACTCCTAGGGTAAAGCACAAGACCTCAAAAATAACTCCAAGATAATGATAGTAGTTGAAAAGACAAGAAATAAATGAAGGAAATGTCATAAGAAAGGTCAAAGTATCCAAATTTTCATCCCTGAGAAGAGAGGGATATAGTTGTATTTATAGGTTCAATGGAATTCTAGATGGGTTTCTATTGATTACTAGGATCCATCTACTTGAGTGGTAGAAGAGTGGAAAGCTTAAGGAAATGAGCCCTTATTATGTGGGATTAGGGATTCGAGAGGTGAGGATGAGTTAGGGTTGCTTAGGATGGATAAATGGGTAGGAGGGCGGAGGAAAATATTAAATAAAGGAAAAAGGATGGTGAAATCATTAAATGAGGACCTATGGAGGGTAAATAGAGACATTTAGAGAGGATAAATGAAATAAATAGGATTTAGTGTTAATTAATCAGGATTAGGGATGATTAGGAAAGATAAATTAAGAACATGATTATGATGGGATTAAGGTGGGAAATACTTATTAAATGGATAACTGGATTTTAGGAGGGAAAGGGGCATTTAAATGGGAAGATATGTATGCATGCGAAATAATGAGGATGAGGGGAAGTGGACATGGGATGAGGGACAAGGGATACCAAAAACTTGGTGTCTGCATTCCCCTTTTTGTCAAGTGGTTTGCATTGGGCAAGCCATGAGACAAAAATAAGAAGGGATGAAAAATGATCGATGAGGTGTTCCCCCTCAAAAGAGGGATCAATGACACGAAATGGAATAAATCATGAGTTTTAAAAAGATAAGTGAAAAGATAAAATAAAAAGGGTGGAAATGATGAGAAAAAGAGAAGATAAAGAATAATATGCCCCAAGTAAAGAAAGGATAAACAAAAAAAGAAAAATATGGCGGTGATTTTGGAATCACTTAGGTAGGGACAAAAGTACGACCTCAATGGAGATGACAAAAATGTCCTACGAACCTGTGAGTTAGTGAAAACCACTGTAAAATGGAGGGAATGAAACAGAATATGCTCAAATGGATATTCAAGTCATAGGACCAATGGGTAAAAGTCAGATATTGAACAATGTGCAAAAAAATGCAAGGATTGTCAAGATAAAGTTCTAACAAGGCTTGGGAATAACTGTGAAATATCCTTCATATATGAGGAATTGAGTAAGTATGTTTCTAGGTAGGATAATGATAAAGAAGAGGAAAGTAATGCTACCCCAATAGGGAAAACTAAGATGGCTACAAAGGTGAGATATAAAAAAAGGGTAGGCTACACAAGGCAACAAATAGTGTGTTATGGGTGACACACAAGGAAGAATAGTGGAAGAAAAGATAATTTAATGAAGAAATGGGGTGAAAGGGATAAAACAATTAAAAATTAAGGTTGGGTTGATGGAGACTTCATAGGGTCAACAATGACTAGGGTTAGGGCAGTGGCGACTAGGTTTGGTGGGCTATATAAGCCCCTAGGTCAGCTGACTAAGATCATTTACACCACGTGAAGTTTTCAATTGAGAGCTCTAAACAAGATAGAAATTTGATATTTGAGAGAAATGGAGGCTTGTGGAGTAGTGAGGAAGCACCAGAGGACACAGAGGATGGTAAGTTCCTACACCCGAGCCTAGTTTTTAACTATTTTTATGAACTTTATTTTTTTTGGCATTTTGTCTGACTTTTGGGGTCTGCAACAAGGGTGTTCATCAGCTACTAGACATAGCCACCGTCGACTGGGTATCTTAGGGAGACAACCCTAACTAGAAGGCTCCGACCCAATCTAGTTCGGCATCGAATTAGGCTAGGATGATCAAATGTCATTTTTTGATGTTGAGTTACACATATGCAGATACTAATGATTACTCATTTGATGTTTTTGCAGGCTAGAGACACCTTTTATCTTTGGGATAGATTGTCAGCCTTATATGATTAGATTAGGAGTGATGTCACCAATGCACGATGGGACCACTTGGACATAGTATGGTTAACTAGATTCTGCCATTACTAGAGGATACCTAGAGATGTGGGTTTGATGATTGTTATGGTAGACAAATGGGATATGCATACTAGCACATTTTGGTTTAGGACTGGGGAGATTACACTCACACTTTAGGATGTATATTACTATTTAAGGATACTAATATAGGGGGAGCCCATAGATTTGATCACTACTAAGAGTAGATTACTCGTATTGATATTGTTATTTGGATTCGATTCCCCACATATCACATTTACATCTAGGGATTTCAGTATGAGACTCGATAGGAGCTTGGGGTAGTAAGGAATAGATTGATATGTGTGGTTATGATGGATATTTCTTGTTATGCACTCCCATATTCTAGTGGAGTGAGATTTCCATGGGAACTAGTAGGGGTGTTTTCTAATATTATAGATCACAGGATGGTATTTGATTTTTTGCCTACCTTGTTAGCAGAGGTTTATCATGAGCTTTAGATGTATGTGACCTAGAGGAGTTTGGGACTGGACGTTGGATTCTTATTGCACTATTAGGCCTAGGAGCATATTGTTGTGATTCGACCACCAGGGCTTTCATGGGTTGCATGATACCATATAGAGCTGATAGTTGGATTTATAAGATGGATAGTTGATCAAGATCACAATGACAAGGGAGAGGAGAGGAGTGGTATGAAAATAGATTGAGGGAGGGTAAGTACAAGAAGTTGGGGGGGGGGAATCGAACAAAAACATGAAAAAGGAAAAACACGTACGCGATCATGTTTTAAATTTTTAGGTTTTTGATTTACCGAGGCATAACGCATATGAGTTACATAACACATATGCATTATTCCTACTATAAAGAAAAAAAAAGAGGCCCGAGCCTCTATCATTTTATCTCCCGCAAACGTGAGTTTTAGAGCTTAATCGTGCCCTCGTGTTTTTTCATTTAGCTAGATCTCAAGCTCAGAGGATCATTTCTAGATCACTGAGAAGATCTGAATTGATGATGGCACCACGAAGAAGAGGTAAGCACAACTATTTTCTCAAACTTGCATTAAAATATGATAATTATAGATTAAAATTTGAAATGAATACATAATGTTTATTGTTATAGTTAGAGGTCGAGGGAATCAACAACAACCAAACCCTATTAATCCTTTCATCCCTCCTGACACTCCCACAATTGCTCAGCATCCCTCGGGTAGTCAAGAATATTTAGCAGCCCACATAGTTGAAAACAAAATTGAAATTGAGGATTTAATCAAAACAATGAGGGATTCACAATCTACAAACGCCCACCATGCCTCTCTTGAAAACACATTGGAGTCATTACTTGTTCAAGTTGACGTGGCAACGGGGAAAATTGATCATTGGAAAAGTTATAGAGAGGGTTGTAGGGTTTATTATTCCAACAAATTGTCATATGTGAATGTAAAGAAAAAATAAATTTCAAAAGACCTCATATGCACCTTATTCGTGGACCCCCACACTAAGTTTCTTGTTCCATTGTCATGTAAATAGTTTCCCATCCATTGGTGCAATAATAATTTGATTAAAAATATTTTTTGGGACCAATGGTGGATGGTGTTTGATTTTCCACTTTGTAATAACAATGAGGTTCCACTATACTTTCTGAGGAAACTCTATTACGAGTTTATTCTCAATGAGATCAGAAATTATTTTGATTTCCAAGACTTCTAGGGCCAAGGAAAAGGATTTGCATAGGATCAACCAGGTGCACAACATGCACCTATTCAGTAGGGTAGATTCCCCACATAGAATCCCCCTCACCCTGAGATTGTCCCTCAAGTAGTGAAGGCGACAGTATAGATTGATACAGTCCATGTGCTTCAGGGGCTACTGTGACCCTTGTTTGACATACGAGGGAGAATTCTGAGCCAGATGCTCACAGGGGTACACAGAGTATTCCCTTAGGGAGTACTAGCATGAGGCCACATCTTTACTCATCATGTGGTAGCATATGTTTTGGGCCCGAGGAGGACGATACTTTCATGCGCACTAATTTTGGCGCACCTGGTGCTAGGGGTGCACACGATAATGTCACTATGTCAAATGTCCTTTTGAGTGAGAAATTTGGATTACATTCATCAGTGTCACCTTTGCAGGTAAATTTTTTATGTTTTATTATGTGTGTTACAAAAATTTTGGAGTACTTGATTTACTTATATATGTTAAATTTTTGAAATAATTGTATTTATACATGTATATGCATTGGTATTACAATGCACAGGAGGAACATATTCATCTCGACCATAGGCGGCGGGCACCATACATACACATACATTCCCAGAGGTAATTTAGAATGTTAATTATGTAAAATTTTCACATACATGTGTGTGTTTATATATATATATATATATATATATATATATATATATATATATATATATATTAGTTTTAAATTCAAATATATGTATGTTCTTGTATGTCTATCTAACTCACGTGATATACATGTTTGATAAAGATGTTCATTTCACTAGAAACACCACCATCTCTATGAAAAGTAGATAAAGGTGTTGCCGCTGCAATTTCATCTGCGCAAAAACTCACTGAGGTATTGAAACAACATGTAAATTTTGTTAAATTTCTAGTCTAATTCATATTATGTTAAATCACATGTTAGTAATGTCTTTCATTGTAGAATTATTAAATTATGTTAATAATGTCCTTCATTATGTATATACAGAAGTTATCTGCGACAGGTAGAAGCCCTTTTCATTTGATTCACATATTGTCATTATGTACATACATGTACTTATTTCTATTTTCACTAATTCTGATGTTAGATTTTTCTAATATTATGTGTATGTAGGGAACTTCAACCCCCTCCATTTTGACTTTGAGGGCATGTACTCCTCCATCTCGTCATCTTCCTACCCCCATTTGTACTGCAAGAGCTCTTGATGAGTCATCTGTGCATGAGATGCAAATTCAGAGTGATTAACAAATTGTGGTAAGTTTGTGTATTTATGTAAATACTTTCATTCTAGCATGGTCTTAAATACATGTTGAAAACATATATAAATTAAGTTTTGACAAAAAAACCATTTTTTGGATTTATAGGCTCATCTACAAGCGAGTATTCAGCAGATGGGCTCGGCTGATCCAAAGTCATCTCATAGATCTCCATCTTAGTCTAAGGGGGGGCGTTCTTCGAGCAAGGCCAAGAGAGGCAGAGATTTTGATGAGTGAGAAATATATATGTCTTACATGACATTGTTTTTGTATGCCTATGTGCATGGCATTGTATGTACACCTATATGGCATTTGAAATTGATGGTATATGACCTATTTGGGAATTTTTGTATTTATTATGCAGATTAAAATACTATTTGGAACTTGATAATTTTGTATGAGACCTTACATTTCTGAGATTATTTTTGCATGAAACTAGTATGATGTGCACTTGACAATATTTAAGGCATTATGGATTATTTTTTCATTTATTGGTGATTTACATGTACTATCATTTTCAATGTATAATATGCATCAAACTTTGGAAATCAATATTTATATAATGTATGTATATAAAGAGTTACCTAATCTCAGTAATTATTCATTCAATTTATCAATGTGTATATGTGTATTTACCTTACTTGTGCTTCTTCTTACTCATGGTATCTTTGTACTGGTTCCTATCTTATCATGCTCTTACTACATTATTCTATGCTTCTTAGTCTTGTCCTATGTTAAAACACCTAAGACTCGTCACAATTTGATTCCTTTCATCTGTTGATATTTTGAGAATGTCTCCAGATGCAATGACATTCTGATTCAGACACTCAATGATTTTTGATTGTCTAATCCTGTCCAATTCGTGTTATTACTTGTAAATTTGTAGGCATTTCAAGTTATTTGGAAATCACATCACACCCTTCACTAGGCTTGATGACTACCCCTATCCTTTTGAAGGCGCTTTTGGAAGCATCCATGGGTTTATCATAATATAAATAATCAAGGAATCGAAGGTCACTAAGCTGTAGGCTAGTTGAATTGCATCAATAACTAAACAAGAAAGATTTACTAGGTGATTGATAACTCCCATGTGTTCTTAGACATACCCCTATCAAATTCATTCTTAGGCCAATCTAGTCATTCAGGGATTTAAGCTACTACGCTCGGACGAGGTAGCCTAAAAGCATGGGTAGCATAGGGAACCAAAAAAAAGCCTCCAATAGCATTCACTTGGCCACTCTGATGTGTTGGCGTAGTTGGTTTGGTCCCACGAGCTTCCGTTTGCAAACTATAGTGTCTGGGAGCCCTACACTGACTCAGACTGCAGTATTTCATGCATTTGCAAAAAATAGGATAGTGAGAGAACTGAATGGAGATGGAGATGGAGAAAAATGGGAGAGGATTTTATATAGGGCTTCAACATGGAGGTTTTAGATCTAACGAGACATCTTTAAGTGCCACAGAGTCCGAGAAATAAAATTTTAAAGATATAACTTGTTTTGGTCTCATGACTCTTAAGAGACTATGCTCGAACGAGGTACCCAGAAAGCACGGGGAGCATAGGGAACCAAAATAAAGCCTCCAATAGCATTCACCTGGCCACCTCGATGTTTTGGTGTAGTTGGTTTGGTCCCACAAGCTACCGTTTACAAAATACAACATCTAGTAGCCTTACACTGACTCAGACTACACTATTTCGTGCATTTACAAATAATAGGATAGTGAGAGAACTAAATGAAGATGGATAAAACTAGTATAGGATTTTGTAGAGGGACCTGAAATGGAGGTCTCGGATCTAACGAGATGTTTCTAGGTGCCACGGAGTCTAAGAAATCACCCATCAAAGATATAGCGTGTTTTGGCCTTAGGGATCTTAAGGGACTACACCAAGACAAGGTAGCCCGAAAGCATGGGTAGCATAGGGAACTAAAACAAAGCCTCCAATAGCGTTCACCTAGCCACCCTGATATGCTGACATAATTGGTTCGGTTCCTCGAGCTTCTGTTTGTAAACTACAGTGTCTGGGAGTTGTACACTTACTCAGAACTGCAGTATTTGTTACGCATTTCCAAATAATAGTGCTCCATTTGTATGAGAGAACCATAATGGAGATGGAGAAAACAGTGATTATGGTAATTTTGTGAGAGGGCCCTGACTACGTAGAGGTAAATTGGATCTGTAAGATATGTGGTCTAGTATGTGCCACACAGTCCTAGTAAATCACCCATCGAATATATAACAATTAGTTTTGGCCTCAGGGCTCTTATATTGGACTACGCCCGAACGAGGTAGCCTAAAACTACGAGTACCATAGGGAACAAAAAAAAATCCTCCACTGGTTGTATCACCTGAACCACCCCAACGTTGTTGTAAGTATTGTTATTTTACATCTCCTACGAGCTAATGGAGTGTATTGCAAACTAGTAACATAATGAGAGCCCTACACTGACTCAGAGTTGTAGTATTTTGCACATAATTGTCTAAACTATTTCATGGATTCAGTGTATTAGATTAGATTAATTTGGAGATTGGAGAAAACCATGAGCAGGATTTCATAGATCTGGCCCCAACATGGAGGTCTTTGTATCTGATGAGACATCTCTACGGTGCTACGGAGTTTCTCCAGAAATCACCCATACGAAGATATAGATCTGTTATACAGAAAGATACAGTAGAAATCTTACAGAGACTACACCCAGTTTACAGAGGTGCCCCAAAAGCACGGGTAGTGTAGGGATACCAAAACAAATCCACCACTAGCTGTTCACCTGAAGCCACCTCAGACGTGTCAGAGCGTAGTTCAAATCTCCATCCCATAAGCTTCCATTTGCATAACTACAATGTCTGAAAAATCTGATACACTGACTCAGACTGCAGTATTTTACGTGTTTGCAAATTCCATACATGGAGAGTAAAAATTCGAGATGAACCGTTAATGGATATCAAGAAAACCTACTAGAGGATTTCGTAGAGGGCCCCTCCATGGAGGTCTTACAGATCTAAAGAGACATCTCTAGGTGCCATGGGAATCTGAGAAATCACCTATGGAAGATATAACATGAAATTGGCCTATAAGGTTCTTAAGGGATTTCTACGCCCAGACGAATTTAGCCCGAAAGCACGGGAGGCAATCGGAGGTTGGAGGTCATTCAACAATCCTCCACTAGTGTTCACCTAGCCACCCCGACATGTTGCCGCATAGTTGGTTTGGTTCCACGAGCTTTCGTATGGTGTATTTACTATCAGCATCTGTGAAACGTATACTTCTTGTCTTAGACTGCAGTATCATTGTCACGTGTTTGCAATACAATAGGAAATTTCACATTGAGGGGAGGAACATGGTCCTAGATGTTCCATTTCCAACATGTCAGCTTTTTCTACGGATGTATGTACGAGCAACAAATCTCTAGGTGCTATGGATTTCCTGATGTAAATCACATGTCAGTGAGATAGTGATGACATGTTGTTGGTACTGAGGGCATCATTAAGAAACTACACCCGAATGTTAGTTATCCTGAAAAGCTATCGAGGAGCGTAGTTGGTAATGTCCTCAAAAAAAATCTGTTGTCCAATAGTTGGTTCACCACTTGGAAAACCATCCAGATGTGTTAGCACATTTGGTATTGGTCCTTGACAAGCTTCCATTTGCAAATTATGAGCATGTCTGACGTAGCGGCTACGTTTGCACTACAGACTACAGGTATTTCACACCTGTTCGCAAAAAATAGGACAATGTTAGAGAACTATATATTAGTGCTCCATTTGTATGGGTGAATAATAACCGCAAGAGTAATTATCGTATTATGGTAAATTAGTGAAAGGACATTTACTATGGATATGTAAAGAGTATATCTAAAAGGTGCCACTGAGTCTGTGGTAAATCACCTAAGTTCGAATAATATAGCGTCTTTGGGCCTCATTGACTCTTATTAGGGACTATTGCCCAGACGAGGTAGCCCGAAAACATGATGGAGTGTAGGGAACCAAAACTGAAGACTACACTAGTTGTTCACCAAGAAATCCGTTATGTGTTACATCTCCTATATAATGGAGTTTGTTCCCATGAGCTGAACAATAAAAATATAATATAGCAGTTGTTGATTTCAATAATTGCCTTAGCTATTTCATGGATTCTTTGTATTAGATCAGATTAATTTCTACAATATTTTGCACATTTGCAAACAATAGGAAAATGAGAGAACCAGATGGATATGGATAAAACCACGAGAGGCTTTTGTAAAGGGCCCTGAAAATGTTTTCATGTTAGTATTGAAGAGCTTTAAACTCTCATTGAATGACTAGAGAAATCTAACCTAGAATAGTCACCCAGTCAATAGACTATAATCATGCATTGGCCATTAGGGCTCACATATAAAATGAATTTCTTCCGAATCAGGTAGAAAGAAACTATGGGTGACCATAGCTTAATTAAAAAATAAATTACAATTCTAAATGAGTGTTCAGGCTCAATTACCCCATACGTGTTGGATTGAAATTTTTCTGGTGCCAGTATGCTACTATTTGCAAACTACCTAACGTCTGGGATTTGCCCTACAGTTGACTCATATAGCTAGGATTAATTACACATTTGTAATCAACTTAGGACATGTTGTCCTTAGAGATTATCCATTATGGAGATCGACAACATCACATGAGAGGATCTTCCATTCCAGTTAAGTTGTGATCCTTCCAATGCTTCCCATTTTTCCTTGTATCTAACTGCTCGTATCTTCTCTTTAAGTTCTTCGAGATGTTTTTGGGTAATCACCTTTCGAACTCTTTATGACTTGTCAGGAGGCCTCATGGCTTCTTGAATCAGAGTGACATCTTCGAACTAATTGTTTTTCTTCATGATGTTCACGGGTCAGTCTAAAGTTGAAGACTGGAAATTTATATGGCCTTCGGCTAGCTTTTTGGGCACCAAACAACCTTGATGTGTTGGCGTAGCTGGTTCCAAAAAAAATCAGAGCTCTTCATTTTCAAACTACAATGATCTGGAAGATATTCATTCTGACTCAAAATGAACAGTTGGAACATTACGTGGTCTGCAAACAATAGGAAACTGAGAGTTCATATTCTACATAGTTGCATCCTGTGAGCAAAATCACTTGAGGATATTCGTAGTGGTTTCCTCCACCCATGTCTTAGATCTAAAGAGACTACCTCTAGCTGCCGATGCGTAGTCCCTTAGAGATCACCTATCGAGGCCATATAACACGTTATATGGCTTCGACGGGTGATTTCTTAAGGGACTCCGTGTAAACTAGAAACATCTCTTCAGATCTGAAATAACTCCATGCATAGGGGCCCTCTATGAAATATTCTCCGCTAGCATTCACCTAGCCATCTCTATTCATGTTCTCATCACTATCCTATTGGTCCCACAAACTTCCATTTGCAAAATAGTAGTAGTCTGAGTCAGTGTACAGGCTAACTTAGACTGCTGTATTTTGCAAATGGTAGCTTGTGGGACCAAACCATCTAGGCCAACACATCCAGGATGGCCTAGAGTGAATGCTACATGGAGGATTTTTTTTGGATTCTGTATGCTCCCCGTTCTTTCGGTGCTACCTCGATTCGGGCGTATTCTCTTAAGAGCCCTGAAGACCAAAACACCTTATATCTTCGACATGTGATTTCTTCAGACTCTGTGCCACCTATGAGATGTCTCCTGAAAGCATCTAGGAACCTCCATGATGAATCCCTTTACAAAATAATCCTCCAATGGTTTTCTCCAGGCCACTCCATTTGTGTTATCTCACTGTCTAATTGTTTGGTCCCAAGAGCTTCGATTTGCAAACTATAGTGTAGTCTGCAGCCCTACAGTGACTCATAGGCTGCTAGATGTTGTCACACCTTTGCTAATGGTAGCTTATGGGACCAAACGAGTCTAGTTTAACATGTCTGGAGATGGCCTAGTGAACCGCTAGTGGAGGATTTTTTTGAGTTCCCTACACTGCCTATGCTTTCAGGTCTACGAATATGATCCGAGGCGTAGTCCCTTAAGATGCCACTGAGGCTGAGAAATCACCTGTCAAATATCTTCGACGTGTTAATGGGCCTCATGAATCCATAAGGGACTATGCCCAGACAAGGTATCATCAGATCCAAACATCTCCAGCGTAGGGAAGCCCTCTACTAAGATTCCTCTCACGATTTTCTCCAATCTTAATTCAGTTCTCTTGTTAGCCCATATTGTTTGCTCAAACGAGCTAACAATTGCAAATAGTGTAGCATATGAGTCATGTATACAGGCTAACTATATGACTGTACTATTTACAAACGGTAGCTTGCAAAAACTAGAACTATCTTAGACAACACATCCGGATGGCCTACTGGATAATGCTAGTGAGAGGATTTGATGTCGGTTCCCTAAAAACGCTACCCATGTCTAGTATTGAAGAGCTTTATACTCTCATTTGAATGGCGTAGAAAAATCTAACCTTAAGAGCCTTGAGTAATAGCCATAAATCATGTTATACCATTTCTCACATATAAAATGAATTTCTTCAGACTTCAAAAAAGCAGCTATGGGAGACATGCTCATCAGATATGAGACATCCAAATTGGGTCAATTCTAAATGAATCCTATCATGGCTCAATTATCAACACTTCATTGCCATTTGGTTCTCTGCACTGTCTGCTATTGTTTACAAACACGTGAAATAGTGTAGATATGAGTCAGTGTGAAGGCTAGCTAGGATGTAATAAAAATTTTGCAAACTTGGCAACTTGTGGGACCTTAACCAACTATGCCAAATCATTCAAGGTGGCTAGGTGACATCACATAGATGGAGGATTCCAGTTAAGTTGTGTTCCTTCCATGCTCCCCATTTTTGCTTTTAGGATACTGCTCGTATCTTCTCTGTAAGTCTCTTTAAGATGTCCCTGAGGTAATCAAATTGACGCTATATGACTTTGACGAGGCCTGATCTTCTTGGACTCCATTGTGACATCTTCAACTAAAGATGTCTCGTCATGATCCAAGATCTCCATGTCGGGGCCCTCTACAAAATGAAGACTCACGGAAATTTATATGGCCATATCCACTTCGGTTCTCTGGGCTATCAAACTACCTGTTTGCAAATGTCCAAAAAATACTGCAGGCTCTAAGTCAGTGTAGGGCTGATCAAACGCTATTCAGTCTTGCAAACTGAACAGTTGGAACATTCGTGGTCTCCCCAATACCTACTATGTTCATATTCTACGTCGGGGTGCATCCTATGGTGAACACTCAGTGGAATTTTTTTTTGTTCCCTATGCTCACCCATTCTTTTAGGCTACCTCGTCCGGCCGTAGTCCCTTAAGAGCCCTGAGGCCAAAAACATGTTATATCTTTGATGGGTGATTTCTTGGACTCCGTGTAACCTAGAAACATCTCTTCAGATCTGATAACTCCATGTCAGAGCCCTCTATGAAATTCTATCGTGGTTTCCTCCATCTCTATTCGGTTCTCTCACTATCCTATTGTTTACAAATGCACGAAATAGTGTAGTCTGAGTCAGTGTAAGGCTACTAGATGCTGTATTTTGCAAATGGTAGCTTGTGGGACCAAACCATCTAGGCCAACACATCCAAATGGTCAGGTAAATTCCAGTGGAGGATTTTTTTGGTTCCATATGCTCCCTGTGCTTTCGGGCTACCTCGTTCGAGTGTAGTCTCTTAAGAGCCCCGAGACCAAAACACCTTATATCTTCGACATGTGATTTCTCAGACTCTGTGCCACCTAAAGATGTCTCCTTAGATCTAAAACCTCCATGATGAATCCCTCTACAAAATAATCTCACGGTTTTCTCCATCTCCATTCGGTTATCTCACTATCCAATTGTTTGTAAACATGCAAAATAGTGTAGTCTGAGTCAGTGTAAGGCTGCTAGATGTTTTATTTTGCTAATGGTAGCTTATGGGACCAAACGGTCTAGTTCAACATGTCTGGATGGCCTGGTGAATGCTAGTGGAGAATTTTTTTGGTTCCCTACACTACCTGTGCTTTCAAGATACCTTTTCTAGGTGTAGTCCCTTAAGATCCCCGAGGCCAAAACACGCTATATCTTTGACGGTTAATTTCTCATAATCCATGGCACATAGAGAGGTATCATTAGATCCAAAACCTCCATGTTGAAGCCCTCTACTAAATCCTCTCATTATTTTCTCCATCTCTATTCGGTTTTCTTGTTGTCATATTGTTTGCAAACACTTGAAATAGTGTAGTATGAGTCAATGTAAGGCTACTAGATGTTGTATTTTACAAACGGTAGTTTATGAGACCGAACTATCTTAGCCAACACATCTAGATGGCCTACTGAATGCTAGTGGAGGATTTTATTTGGTTCCCTACACTACCCATTCTTTCAGGATACCTCGTCCGGGAGTAGTCCCTTAAGATCCTTGAGGCCAAAACATGTTAGATATTCTACATATGATTTCTCAGACTCCGTAGCACCTAGAGACATCTCGTCAAATATGAGACATCCAAATTGGGTCCCTCTACAAAATCCTATCATGGTTTTATCCATATCCATTTGGTTCTCTCACTGTCTTATTGTTTGCAAACATGTGAAATAGTGTAGTTTGAGTCAGTGTAAGGTTCTTAGATGCTGTATTTTGCAAAGGGCAACTTGTGGGACCAAACCAACTATGCCAAATCATCGAGGTGGCTAGGTGAACACTAGTGGAGGATTTGTTTTGGTTCCCTATGCTCCCCATGCTTTCAGGATACCTCGTTCGGGCGTAGTCTCTTAAGATCCCTGAGGCCAAAACACGCTATATATTTGACGGGTGATTTCTTGGACTCCATGGCACTTAGAGATGTCTCGTCAGATCCAAGATCTCTATGTCAGGGCCCTCTACAAAATAATCTCACGGTTTTATCCATATCCATTCAGTTCTCTCGCTATCCTATTGTTTGCAAATGTAAAAAATACTGCAGTCTAAGTCAGTGTAGGGCTGTCAAACGCTATAGTTTGTAAACTGAAGCTTGTGCGACCAAACCTACTATGACAACACATCGGGGTGGCTAGGTGAACACTGGTGGAAGATTTTTTTTTGTTCCCTATGCTCCCCATTCTTTTGGTCTACCTCGTCCGGATGTAGTTGCTTAAGAGCCTTGAGGCCAAAACATACTATATATTTGACAGGTGATTTCTCGGACTCCGTGGCACCTAGAGATGTCTCGTTAGATCTCAGACCTCCATGTCAGGGCCCTCTACAAAATCCTCTCATGGTTTTATCCATCTCCATTTTTTTCTTGCATTTCCCTATTGTTTTCAAACACATGAAATACTGCAGTCTGAGTCAATGAACGACTGCTAGATGCTATAGTTTGCAAACAAAAGGTCATGGGACCAAACCAGCCATGCCAACATGTCAGGGTAGCTAGGTGAACACTAGTGGAATATTTTTTTGGTTCCCTACGCTACCCATGCTTTCAGGCTACCTCATCTGGGCGTAGTCCCTTAAGATCCCTAAGGCCAAAACACGCTATATCTTTGACGAGTGATTTCTCAGACTCCGTGGCACCTAGAGATGTCTCGTCAGATCCAAGACCTCCATGTCGGGCCCCACTACAAAATAATCTCGTGGTTTTCTATATCTCTATTTGGTTCTCTCATTGTCCTACTATTTTTAAACACACAAAATAATGCATTTTGATTCAGTGTACGGCTGCCAGACGCTATACTTTGCAAATGGAAACTTATGGGACTGAACCAACTATACCAACACGTCGGGGTGGCTAGGAGAATGCTAGTGGATAATTTTTTTTAGTTCCCTTCGATACCCATGCTTTCGGGCTACCTCGTCTGGGCGTAGTCCCTTAAGAGCCCTGAGGCCAAAACATGCTATATCTTTGATGGGTGATTTCTCATACTTCGTGGTACCTAGAGATGTATCATCAGATCCAATACTTCCATGTCAGGGCCCTCTACGAAATCCTCTTGTGATTTTCTCCATATCCATTTGGTTCTCTCTTTGTCCTACTATTTGCAAACGTGTGAAATACTGTAGTCTGCGTCAATGTAAGGTTGTCCATTGCCAATCACCTGAATAATATAGGTGGTTCATACAATATAGGTGGTGAAATGAGAATTTTAATAAGATATTTTTACAATATAGGTGGTGAAATGAAATTTTTTTTGTGTTGTTCCTTTCTAATATTTAATTTCTTTTAGCTTCACTTGGCTTCGAGAATAATAAATTATCTACTGACAATGCCAACCATGTGAAGGTGGAAGCTTTTTTCGCACCACTAACCTACATAAACATGTTAGCAAGTAATTAAATAGAATTTTAAATCATACAAAATTTAAAACAAAATCATTTAAGTAAATATTAAAATTAAATTCATGAAGAAAATACCTTTTCAAATTCAATCCAATGAACCACAAGGATCGAATCTATTCTTGACAGTAGTAAGAATTGCTTCATGATTTGATTCACGAACCTTCCACAGATTATTTTTTGATGGCCGACCTCAATATTTGATCAATTTAATATTTGTTGCAAGGACCAAATGTGAATAGTGAAGTATCTTCTGATGTACTTCATAGTCTTCAAACAACCAAATGTTTGATTTTTTGATAGGATATCATCGAAGCCAAGTTCCAGTGACTACCACTGACCTAGTGGGATACTCAAGGTCTTCACCATCAATGACTGTGGAAGTCAATTTGACATGAAGACCCTGCAAGTTGTAATGCTCATGGAACTTGATGTGTGTCAAGTGGAGTTAAAGGTCTACAATTCCATTCATCCACCCACTGCTGTGACTCACATTCATTCCATGAAAAATCAATGCATGATATACAAAAACATGTCATGCACCTAGTATAAATAGTCCAAGTATTTGCATCTGAACTATGAAATGAGTTCATATCACTTGATCCTGCAACTTTCATACAATCTTCAAAGTTTTCCAAATGTTGTTCCTCTATCAACAAAAAAATCTATGAACCGTTGATCTCTCTTGAGAGTCATGGTCCATATTATTGACACACCAATCAATAATGTTTTTTGCATCTATAAATTTAGCACCATCATTGAACTTTAACTCTTCTCCTACAAGTGTTCTTTTCACACATGCTCTCCTTTTCCATGCCATTCCTCAGTAAAAATCTAGATATGTTGTACATTTATTTCTTTGTGCATCCTGCTTAGCCAATAAAACATCCATGCATTCTTGAATTGTGATGTGCAGTTGTCTGACCAAATGTAATGTTGATCAAAACTAATGTTCCTCTCATTCAAGTTCACATAAAACATGTGGAAACACCCTTATATATATTCTGTAGAATGTGTCCAATCATCACTGATGTAGAAATTATACTCTCTTAGTATTTTTTTAATCTTGCTCAATGCTTTCAGCAGAGTGCATGAATTCTATATGCACAAAAATAGAAACTTGCACTGAGTTATAATATTGAGACTAAACCTCCACTTGTGGCTACAATGTGTAATTCTCTACGAATTCAACTACTAAAACAATAGTACCAAGTGGGAATGTGTCCTTGCTTAACTTGAATTGTTCATCCAACCATCGATCTCTATGTGTGTGCCTTGCATACTCATAAAAAATTTCCTCTCTAAATTTGACCATATATTCTGATACATGTAATTATTTTCTAACAAGCTCACACCTATTAGATTCTTTTCCATATTTTAATTGATATGCTACCAATTTATATTTGGTGAAATCAACCAATTATTTTCCTATTGAATATGTACTCTCCTCATGGATACAACTTTTTAGATTTCGCAAGCCACCATATACATTGCACATTCCCCCCAAACATGCTTTGTTATAAAAAATATTGTCAGAATAAATTCCCTTGAAGATTTTTGTGGGAAATTTAATCCACACTCCTGAAACATATTGTCAGTATGCAAAACATGACGTATTTGACAAAAAACATCATAATGCATTAAAAATTCAACGTGATGCATGCAACAACAAGTGGTATGTGTGTGATTGATTTTCACATAAAAGGGTTTGCTCATTTCAAAGAATCTATGGCTAATTTTAATTTGTGAATTTTCATTCTTAAACTTAGAGAACATTTCTGTTTGAGTCATATCTAAGAAATATTTTACACACGATTCACGATTACGAGAACCTATTCTTATTTTTACTGTATCTCTTCTATTCGGTGACACCCTTGTGTTCTCATTCCAAAATTTTACAATTAATTCTTTTAGAATATCATATGTATTCTTGTATTTTCATGGAAGTCTACTAGAGAAAGCCCAATAGTCAGTGTTATTGACTGACTCAAGACGTTTACGTCTATCTATTGCTTTCATTAGTATTTTTCTGTTTAGCATCAAAGCACTGCTTGTTTTTATAATCAAGAATTTATTAATTGTTTTATCACTTACTATACAATTAGTAAGTGCACACCATGTAACATTACTATCTTTGGTGAATCTTTTGCCACCTAAAATTTGGTATGCTTTATGCATGTTTTCAACAATTAATGCATTTTGATCAACAACATTAGATGTTCTTAACCCCAGGGTCTTCATTATAGGTCTCATTTTAATTAATTTCATTAATGTAACAAATAATTGACATCTTTGTCTGTCATTTAAATTCTCAAAGTAATTATCCCAAATTCCACTCACTTTTCTTCTCGCATTTCTTTCAGACATTTTGTTAAGAATTTGTTTTATAATTATTTTCATGAATTTTAATTAAGTGAATTGGTTTTCTTCACAAACTGGAAGGAGGGGTTGTTAGAGGTGAAGATTTGTTTACAAGGTTACTTTCTTCATTCAGTGTTTTCATACAAATTTCGGGGTTAACATTTGGATTCTCAAGTAAGGATTAAACAATTGGATTCATATCAATTTCTTCATCCATACCAATATTATCATTCAATTTAATATAATTATTCATCATAAAATCATTATTCATTGCAAAATAATTATTCTCTACATTTTCATTATGTATTTCATCCCCATTTTCTAATACATTAGCTACATTTGATATAGCAGATTTACCTTTCCATGCTCGAATTTTTTGCATTCTATTCAATTTCTTTATTCTCTTCTCTTCCAATTGCTTTGGTGTCTTGTTTTTGACTTTCCTCTTGTCCTTAGCTTGACGATTATCGCCCATGATTAGAAACAATCAACTAGTGGGGTAGGAAACAAAATAAACTACTAAAAAAAAATGCAAGAATGTAGAGAAAATTGCTGACAAAATAGAATGTTTACAAAATTCCCATGAAATAGATGAAAGGGAAATTGGGGGGCCAAAATATATAAACAAAGAAAAATATGTACATGTTATGTAACGCGTAAACATTTTGTATTTACTATTTTTCCAAGCCATGCTTTAAGGATTGGGATCCAGTTTGGATCCCCAAGCCTGAGGCATGGACCTATACAAACACAATAAACAACGTGTTTTTACAAGAAAATGTAAAAATGCAACTTACTCTATGATAAATCAAAATAAAACAATTGATCCATTTCAAAAAAAATTATACCATGACATACAGTAGAGTTTCTTCTTTCTAAAAATATAATATTTCAAATTTTTTGACTAATATAAGGATTCCATATTATTTATTTTCTAACTATGCCTTTTTATAGCTATTTTTTGAAGTGTAAATATGTCTATCTTTCATGGTGTATCTTTTTCTTGGTGATTGAAATTTTAAAAAAATTTATACTAACCCAAACTAGGCATAATTCTATACATATTACAAAAAAAATCTCATTTTTGATATTTTTTGAGGTAGTTAGGTGGGGGCACAGTTGGAGCTCCGTTATTTTTCAAAACATAAATTTTTTGTACTAGAAAAATCATGAATATAAAAATATTCGCTATAAAAATCTAAAACAAAATGGAGCCCAAACTAGATGCTCCTATCTATATTTCTACCAAAGGGTTTTCAAAAATACTAAATAGTGCTCAAAAAATGGTGGGGGGCACGAAAGTTACTCTATTATGTTTTTTAACAAAAAAAGGAGAATATGTTGGTACCTTAGTTATTTGACCCACTTAAATTTATCCGTTTTCAATAAAATTTAGTATCTTAGAAACTAGACTCAAAATGCCATGATTCATATTACTACAACATCTTCTAATTTTGAGTGTAACTATTTTGAAAAACTCGTACAAGTTGAATTTTTTTTTTTCAGAAAAATGCATCCACTTAAGACCCCCTTTTGGCCCCCTAATGTGGTGGACTTACCCGGGAGTTAGATGTTGATCAGATCATATGGCAGTCATACCAAAAATTTCCAATTAATGCATGGATAGGGGAAGATAATGAGTTTGTTGTTATGAAGAGGATCATATGGGTTTACGGACGAAGGCTTGAGATGTTTGAGGAAGTACAATTTCCAAGGATGATGAGGCAGTTTGGGGTCATCTAGACAATACTAGGAGACCATATCAGATACAATCAAGACGAGGTGGAGAGGAAATTACCTAAACCTATGATGGAAGATCCATTAAATGAGAAAGGATCACCTTTGGATGAGGATGACGATGTGGGGGTCAGTGTTGGATTTTCAGAGTGGATGACCACATCATGGGCGGCCCGGGTGGTGGACAAGATAACAAGATTAGGATTGGATGAGGAGGATGAGGAGGAGATGACATATGAGGAGGAAGTAGAACCTGGAGGAGATGAGGGTGGAGATGGAGGGGTGACGGAAAAGATATCCTGCCTACATGCAAATCTGGATATAACTTGACAGGAGAGGGATGTATCATACCAAGAGAGAGATGTAGCATGCTAGGAGGTGATAGGATTGCGCTAGGAGAGGGACCTGGCCATTCAACATAGGGATAGATATAGGAGATAGAGAGAGGCCTACAAGGCCATATTTGTAGATCTCAGACTGATATTAGCAACAAATTCTAAGATTGGGACACTAATGGTGTCATGGGGATATGGCTACATGGCCCCACCAAGTATTGTTCCTTTATAGTAGTTGTCTCATTAGTAGCAGAGGCTTGCTACTATGATCGCATTGTGATATCTATACTGCCATGAGTGCCAAGATACGTAGCATATATAGCCAAGCTAGAGGGAGAAGGGGACGTAGCATGACTAACACCATATAGGAGTATGGCTAGCATGGCACAGGTGAGGTAAGATATAGGCCCTCATAGAGGAAATGATATCTAGAGAGATGTAGAGGAACTTGCCCTAGGGGGAAATATTTAAGACTGTCAAATGTATAGTTTATAAATTTTGATGATATATCATCTTAGAGACAGGACCCTTAGTGGCTTATCATGGATGTCTTTGGATGATATGTGTGTGTTATTTTGTCGTGATTTATAATGTATCATGTGTTGATATCTTATGTGATGGATATGGATTATTTTATCATACCATGGATGTTAGTTTTAGATATGATGTGATGTATATTCAATGATTTATGATTATTAAATGATGAGATGACTATTTGATCATAGATGCGATGTTTTAATTTCACGATTTCATTATGATATGATAGATGTTGTGATTTAGTGTTTGATGATGATATGTATGATGGGAACATGATTATGTGATGGGATCAATGCTTGCAATTTTCTTGTAAATCAGCATGTTATATGTGTTTTTATCAGAATTCGAGATGAAATTGCATGATTTGATTTAGAGTCAAAATGATGTATCTTGAATGATTGCAACAATAGATGAAAAATGTGGATGAGTGTATATTTTATTAATATAAAAAGACAAGGTCATACATAGATAAGAGTGTAATTAGACATGATTTAGCATTCAATGAGATTATCGAAACATGAGAAAATGCATGTCAGCATAGAGACGAGCATACACAAAAAAATAGGATGCCTTTGAACAATACTAGAGGTAAACGTGAAAAGGGAACCATGTAGAACTTTGCACTTGCAACCATTAATAGGTGTTAATGCATAACTAACAATATCTAGTCACACCTAAGGTCATGAGGAAAATATGGAGTGTATGCTCATAAAACTTAATGTAGACATAATAAAGGAAGTAATATGGAGCTTGTACATGGAAAATAGGGTCTCCTTGGATGGTAGTCCTAGGTCTATGCCCCATCTCTTAGCAATATGGTGCAAAATGATCAATGTGGGAAGTTTTTTTAGATGGGAAAGATGATCAATGCGGGAAACGTTACAAGAATGCTTGCTTTTTTGATATTTTAATTTTGAGATTTGGAAGCCTGATCAATGTGGGAAGCCCTTTACTACCAATGTATACAATGGTAGCCATCCTTCGAGGGAGTGGTCTACATTAGTATTTTTTATTTTTTATTTGATTTTTTAGATGGTAGGATATAATATGGATGATAGTTGTTGATTAAATAAAATATGAATGTTTTAGTAGTAATCTTAGAGGTACAACAATGAAATAATTGATATAAATGCTAGCTAATTTTATTCGATATTTTAAAATGAAATAATTGAAATAGGAGGAAAAGTGTGCTAACCTGAAATATAACTTACCTCACAGTAATTAGAGTGAGGTTCTACCATAGCTAAATGTAATAACGAAACTCAAAAAATTACAAAACTAGGAGATCTGGCTAGACAGGGATGCCTGAATGAGTATAGGGGCACCTTTGGGTGACATGGTCTAGATTATGGTCATCCTGATCTATAGAATGACTCAAAAAATGAACCCAATAGGTTTGCTAAACCTTCACAATGCTTCTCATTTGATCAAATTGGTGTCACACTTGGTTCCCTAATGTTTTTGTAGATCTCAAATGAATAATCTCCTACAAAATCTCACACAAAAGAATTAAACCCTAAAAATATAAATATGCAAGTGAATGTGTCAGATTGTCCTCAGCTACCAAATGGATGTAATTATGACTGACCGTTGCACTAAATCTCATACCCAATGTAGTTTTATGTGCTTGTGTGTGAAATGATGTGCCTAGGGTTACCTAATGCCAATGATGCCAAAAGTAGTGGGCAATAGCTAGATGTAAGATGAAAATGGTGGATGGAATATAATCGATACAACCCTTCCTATGCATTGTTTGACGTAAAATAATGCCCAAATGCAGTCTTTTTCCTTAATTAGATAACTAACCCTTTAGTAAAATAGTTTTCCCATAATATAGTAGGTATGTTGTGTTTATATAGGGATATCTTGCTCAAATGTTGACACTAATGACCTGACATGCCAACTAGTACCTAGGGGAATGGGAGGGAAAATCATAAATATTGACCTTGAACATCTAAATGAGAACCAAGTGTGACTGGGACCAAGGCACCTAGAAATGATGGCTAGAGCACCTAGGGAAACCTAATCCCTTCCTAGTCTCCCTAGTAAGAGAATAGAGATGACAATTGAGTGAATAACGATAGCCAAGATTCCTTAAGAGATGAGATGAAAATAATGACAATGAATAATTGAACTGATGATAGGACTAGGAGATGGGTTGTTATTGAATACTTTTCTTATGCAAGATCCATTTATAAAAAAACATACTTATCAATATAATTATAGTAGTAAGTGCGTGATTTTGTCACTATATTTTCCCACAATTTATTTTTGTGAGAAAAACCTCGGTAACATAAAGTAGATAGAGATGTGTACTTGAGAGAAATCCAAAGAATCTAATGTTGTATTAAAATCCACATATGTGGTAGAAAAGTGTGTTGTATGAACAATATAGCATTTCAAACCATGGATCAACATGTTGATCCATGTAAGGTAGCGAGAAATGTAATGTCATGATGAAGTGTATTGAATGAACGTGATGATTGTAATGTTATATAATTGATTATTTCTAATGGTGTGTGATGACGATTGAGATGTGGTAGGGAGTGATCAACTCCCAACCCAATTACGTGAATATGAATAACCAACCAGAGGATTTTGGCATCCTTCCACCCAAGGAAGAGTATAGGGAGATAAGTGTGTTATTCTTTAACCTATAGCTACATCCTCAAGATCTAGCCTCTGCAAATGGATCCAGATCAATTTTTTTTTTTATCTAAATAATTTTGATCAAACAGTTGGCCCATATAGGAGTGGTATAGGAAAGGCACTCTTACCCCCACTCCATGGGTGTCTCCACAATGTGTGATGGCTTCCAAGTTAGGTCATATGGAAGAAAATGTGAAATGTATAATGGCTTCCAAGTTAGGTCATCTGGAAGTAAATGCCAAATATATAATAGCTTCCTATGTTAGGTCATTTGGGAAAGTATCGAATGTAACTCCAAAGTTAGGTCATCTGGGAGGCCGTATGTGTTGTATTATATTGATTGAGTGGCATGATTTTGATTCTTAGAGACTTGAACGCATTACTGGATTGATAGATTTATTGGTTACTCATAAAGATATTTTACGCTAGTTTCCCCTAGGTTAGGTCATTAAGAGAATGTATAGAAATTGATTAATGATCACATGGAAATATTTTAACTCTTTTCCCCCTAGGTTAGTTCATTAGGGGGAATTAATGAAATGTCGCATGGTGCATTCCTAAATGTTTTAAAATGATGGATTGATAGTATTTAATGATCACTTAGAGTTGTAAGGGGAATTAAAGGATGTTCCCAATTATATGCCCTCTTTTGGCAAAAGGGGACTTAATGAAAAGAGTGAAATTTGAGCCAAAAGTAAGCCAAAAATATATAGAATGTGATAGAAATCACCAAAATGTGTATAGATTGAGTAATAGACAATGTGAAAGAGAGATAATGTGTGTGTAATGTGTGTCATGTGTATTAAATAATAGTAGGAATAATTGTAAAAATAACGCCATAAATGAGGTGTCTATTAGAGTAAAAATGCTCAAGATATGATGAAAATTGTGTGGTGTATTAATTGAGGAAATGATCATGAAATAATGACTATAGTAAAGTGGGTAGGTAATACGGAGGTGAAAAAGTGATTAGTCACTTCATTTTTATTTTTGCATGAGTGAGATTGAGCTCTGAGTGGGGAAAGATGCCACAAGTGAGAGTAGCAGGTCTTAGTTGATTTGAGATAGTGGCGACTACAATGGTGTCGCGTACAATGACAGAGTTGGTAAGTGTAATTTGTTTTGGGAAATGCATGTGTAATACTTGTTTCTATTGAATTTTTAAAAAGTTGAGATTTTTAATGTCCTCAGCGTTTTAGACCTAGACAAGAGTGGTGAAGGTGTTAATGGCCTTCAAGACAACAGCACCTAGACCTAGGCATCAATGTCCTGCTCCTGGGCACCCCAATAATGCTTCTAGGCACCCCAGTCCAGAGAGGGTGGATTTAGTCTAGAAATATGCAAATATTATTTTTTATTTATAGTAATGTTGTAAAATGAGTGTGCTTGGATTTATATAGTTTTCTAACACTGTGTTTTTTGTTGTTTTGTTCTTTGTAGAGGGATATACGCTCAAGATATTTCCATGGGGGTCTTCATTTGATTCATTTTCTTAGGATGGGTTTTTCAGACAAAGATTAGGATGTTATGGATGGTGCTGACCTATGCCCCATATTACAGATGGGGGATGTGCCCCATAATATGCCTATGTTGACACCATTATGCGAGAGATTGAACTCAGATACTTCTACATTCTGGTTTCCTATGAGGGAGATGACCATTACATTGGAGGATGTGTATTTTATATTGCGGTTTCCAATTATTGGGGAGAGGTTACATGTCATGCTAGTGGATAACATGTAGAGGTAGATGAGAGATGCTTGACAATATTTTTTGGGGACTCGGGTACCTTCCGAGGCCCATATCAGTGTGGATGACATTTTGAGGTCTGGGGTTTCACACTTGCAAAAGTTCATAGTTGTCATTACGTCATCAATTTTCATTGAGGGAGGTGGTGTAGGCATCTTATATAAGATGCGAGACATATGTTGTCGAATTGAGGAGGAGGGTACTAGATATGCGTGGGCACATAGTGTGTTGGCCCACTTATACAGAGACTTGTATATATTCACTCAAGAGGAGAAAAAAGGTGGTACAGAAGCTATGACATTATTTAATGTGTGGGCCTATGTGCACATAGTAGTTTTGAGGCTAGTAGGAGGTCCAAGAGTAGATTGGGCTAGACTTAACATATATGCTAGATGGTGGCTGGGTGTGTGGGGATAGAAAATGGATACAGATACCTATAGAGCACTTATAGATCATATGGGATCTGAGACGGTGATATGGAGGCCATACCAGGACTATTAAAGGATGGTCAGAGGATGTTATAAAGGTACAGTGTATACAAAGGACCATATTGTTGGAGGATCAGTTCACATGTGTTACCGAGATATTCAAGTTGAAGAGGATATCACGCAAGTTTCATATGGATCTAGATGTGCCCCTAGAGCCATATATGTGGTTGAGAGATTTTAAGGCTCCTATGAGGGACGGGGCTAGACCAAGGCCCATAGGATAACAACTAGTACCTCCTAGGCTAGATGAGGTAGACGTGGCAATAGATCCAATATACTCAGATGATGCAGGGTGTAAAAAGAAGTACCACACATGGTGGGTAACACATCGATGGGTATTAGTATTTTCATTATTTGCAGATGTAGGGGGTCACCATAGGGAGGATAAGGAGAGGGGGAAGCACATGCCACCAAAAATGTGGCAGTAGTTATAATGGAGCATGAGTATCTATCTATAATGATGTTGTGTGGTTTTTTGTTTTTTATGTAATAACGATGGTTATCTAACACATTGTTCTATTTGTTTTGTAGGGGATGCATATTGGGCATTGACAGTGGAGACATCCATCCACACATTGACACGGAATGTTCCCAACAATATAATTACAGGGGGAGGGATGCTAGAGTGTGTTGATGCCATTGCAGTCGAGCATTTACATTTGTTTGAGCCAGTAGCCATAACAATAATGACGTGCATTGTATTACTAGGCAAGAGGTACGAGGCACGTGAGGAGACTTAATAAGCCACAGAGGTGGTGGGTGGTGGTCCCTTAGTACAAGATGTGTTTGTGTAATTTACTACATTATAGAGTTGGTTTGTTGAGAATTCTACAAAGATTACCCTATTACATAGGTAGGTGGAGAGATAACAATGGCACAACTAGTGACGTAGAGTTAGTGGTGAGGCATTGAGTTTTAGGGATCTCGCATTACCTAAGAGTGATAATGATGATGAGATTTGATTTGTATTATTGTATATTATGTAGGGGAGTTACCCCCCAGTGATCATATGTTTTTTAATAATGATTGTACTCAATATATATAGATAGATTTCATTGGTATATGATGACTTTTGTTCATTATGTATTGATGTCATAATTTGATTGATGATATATGATTTAATGATTATTGTCGTAATATATGTAATGTGTTGGATATCGTTCATATTTATCAATGTAGACTTGTACTATGATGTTGATAATGATAGACAAAATGTGTAATGTGAATTATGATAGATAACATACGTAACTTGATTTGCTAGATATGTTGTTTGATGAGGTGAGTAATGTGTGTATTTGTTGAATGGAATTTGTGATGCGTAGTTAGTGTAATAATGAGAGTGGAATGTATGTAATAATAGATAATGTATGATTTCCAAACTAATGTGTCTTGATGAATTTGATAATGTAATATGATCGTATTATGTTAGTGTGATGAATATAGGGGGAGAAGATTAGTGATGCCCCTCAGCTTATGGATGATTAGGTTCATTTAGTCAAGACTGGGCCGCATAAAGAAAAAGTACATCATCAGGATATGATTGAGTGCGTTAGATGAATTGAAAAATCACATGATGAGTGGTTCTTATAGAAAATCCCTCAATATTCATGTAAGATTTGTAGGAACACGAGTGCATCATTGTTGGGTAAGGTGATGATAATAACCTACCAAATACCAAGGCGGAACAAAGCAATGGAAACATGTGGGATGGAAGAAACATGAGCATATGAACCAAACTAAATGTCATATGGAGCCATGGTGGGTTGGAAACATGCAGATGGTTGTGGTAGATGTTTTAAAGAAATAATATGATTTGGTGGATGAGATGGATGGAGCAGATGTGGTGGATGTAGTTTTACAACTATGGATGAATGTGGTTAAGAACATGCATAAGTGAAAATCCGTGGTGGTGGACGTCTAATAACCTTATCATTGAATGGAGGTCAAAATTCAATGTGGGTAGAAACATGTTGATGAGGTTGAGGAGAGATGGACCACTAACATGAACAAGAGCCAAAGGAAATAATTCCCTTATCCTCTAATTATTGCAATCTATCGTGAAGGGAAAAGAAATCATTTTCCCTATGGCCATTGATGCAATGATAATTACAATAGGGTTGATTGTGCTGATGATGTAGACAATGTTGTGGATGATGATGATTAGAGGGTAAGAGAATTATACTCTCATTAAGTAAGACACACAACACATCATATTCTCGAGCATGATGAGAGAAGTGTAATGGATCATAAGAAACATATGGATTAGTTGGAGAAGTAGTTTGTCATGGAGAAGGAAGAGAAGGATGTTTTGTGTAACTGTAGATTGAAATTTCTTGTGTGGTAGAGATGGAGATTGTGTAGGACACTTAACTGATGGCAAAGGAGGAGAACTAGATAATATTATAGTAGTAGGAGGAAGTGGAGGGTCAATAACATATGCTAAGATAAGATCTTGTTCTAGGTCAATGAATTTTTAGCACAAGAGTATGATTGACTTACATGTATCATATTGTAATTATTTCTTGAGAGTAGGCATGAGACAACAAAAAAAGATCAATTAATTCTCTAGATCGATAGGTTGGAATAATAGTTGATGCATATAAGCATTGAATCATAAAATGTAATCCTTGATAGGTTCATATGCACCCTGATGTAAAGTAGGTATATGATCATAAGTATCTCTAGGGCCATTGTTGATGATAAGGTGATGGAGGAAGGCATCCTCCATATCATAGTAAGTACTAATAGAACCAAATGGAAGATGAGTGTACAATTGTAATGCATAATCAGTAAGACTATGTCAAAATGCCTTAAGCAACAATCTATCATTAGAATAGGAAGCCATAGCCATGTAGTAATGTTGAATATTTAGGTGAGGATCACCAGTACTGTCAAATCATGTTAATGTAGGCATAATAAATTCCTTAGAAAATGCGGAGTTATGGATCCTCTTAGGAATAGGGTTTCCATGTAATGAGTTGTTATCAATTGAAGCATAATAAGACCTAATTTCTAAAGTGAGTGACTGAACTTGAGATTGTAATTGACCTATGGCATGCCAGAGAGATAGAATGTCTTTTGAGGGAATAGTGGAAGATGGAAACAATGTATTAAGTAGTTGTAACTTTCCATTCTGAGTAAGCATGGGTACCTCAAGAGAAGATAAAAGAGATTATGATGCTAAAGGAACACTAAGGTTAGGTTTCCAAAGAGTAGATGGAATATCCATAGAAGTATTAGGAATAGCATTGGAAACATCCCTAGGAGGTGGAACAACCGATGGAGATACCTCGATAGTAGAAGATGAAGTAATAGATGTTGGTGAAGTGTTAAGAGGATATGAAATGATAGGAGTAGAAGAACTAATATATGGAGGTTCCTCATGCATTATGCTAGATATAACCTCATGAGAAATTAGAGTAGGAGATTCAGACTCAACAGTATGAAAAGTAGTAGAATTATGACTATCAATTGGTTCCTCAGAATGAGAAAGAAAATAAGATATAAGTATGTAGCTAAGTGGATCAACGAAATAATATGGAGTGTGAGAATTAGTATGTGATGGATTAGGAGAAGAAATATCAGAATTAGGAGATTCATGAGATGTAGCCATAGTAGTTTTCTGATGAGGAGGAGAATCGGTATGAGATATTTTGTTAAGACCTAACATGTAATCAATAAGATAATCATCTAGAGTTTCCTTAGATAAGTCAGTGGGAGGATCACTAGTATCTGTATAGCATGGTGTAAAATGAGTGAAGGTTGTCGGATCTGAATCAATACTAATGCCAATGGGAGATCCTTCCAAATGAGTAGGTATGTATTGTTGAGCGTCTAAGAGTTGTTGGTGAATATGATCTGGAATAGTGGGATTATTATAGATAGTCATAAGTTCAGAGATAACAGCCTCATCATAGATCGGATTAACACTAAAGTTTGACATGATGGGCCAAGAAGGAGAAAGATATCCCTAGCCATTAGGGTTTGAAGCAGATCCTAGGGAAAAAAATGTTCTAAAGTACAGGTTCACTAGAATGATTAACTAAAATATGAATGTTTTAGTAGTAATCTAAGTGGTGCATCAATGAAATAATTGATATAAAATGTAATATAAATGCTAGCTAATTTAATTTGATATTTTAAAATGAAATAGGAGGAAAATGGTACTGACCTGAAATATAACATAACTCGCAGTAACCAGAGTGATGTTTTACCCAAACTAAATGTAATGAAAAACCTATGAAAATTTCATAAGTGGGAGATCTGGCCAGACTAGGATGCCTGGAGGAGTACAGGGGTGTCTTTGGGCACCATGGTCTAGAATATGGTTTCCCTGGTTTGCAGAGTGACTCAAAAACTGAACCTGATAGGGTCACTAAACCTTTGTAATGCTTCTCCTTTGATCAAGTTGGTATCACACTTGGTTCACTGACGTCATTATAGATCTCCAATGAATAATCTCCTATAAAATCCCACACAAATGCATCAAACCCTAAAAAAATAAAGATTCAATTGAATGGATCAGACTATCCTCAACTACCAAATGGATGGAATTATGACTGAGCATTGCACTACATCTCAAACCCGATGTATTTATATGTTCTTGTGTGTGAAATGATTTTCCTAGGGTTCCCTAATGTCAATGATACTAAAAGTAGCGGGTAATATCTAGATGTAAGATTTAAATAGTGGATATAATAGAATGAATACAACCCTTCCTATATAACATGTCATGTAGAATAATGACCAAATTTATTCCTCTGCCTTATGTAGATAGCTAACCCTATAGTAAAATAGTTCTCTCATAAGATAGTAGGTATGTTGTGATTATATAGGGATCTCTTTCTCAAATTTCAACACTAATGACCCAACATGCTGACTAGTACCCAAGGGAATAGGAGGAAAAATCATAAAGACTGACCTTGAACATCTAAATGAGAACCAAGTGTGACCAAGACCATAGCGCCTAAAAATAAGGGCTAGGGCATCTAGTGCACCATAATCCCCTCCTAGGTGCCCTAGTTAGAGACCAGAGATGACAAATGAGTGAATAACGACAGCTAAGACTCCCAGAGAGATGACTCGAACTGTGCAAGTAAGTGACAACCGTGCGCGACAAACAATGACGATGACTAACTAAAGTAATGATGAGACTAGGGGATGGGTCGTTAGTGAATAATTTTCTTAAGAAAGATCCATATATAAAACAACATAGTTGGCATTATAATTATAGTAGTAAATGTGTGACTTTTTTATTACAGCTATCCTTTGAGGGATCAGTCTATAATTTTTGACAATTTTTGCTTTATAAGAATAGTTGTCCTTTGAGGGATTGATATGTTTTTGGAAATAATATCTAGGAGAATCTAGACTTTTTAAATTTTTGGTATAGATCTCGGGATAGCCAAGTAAACCACTTAGGAGGGGATGATGATTTATACAAGAAACATATATGGACCCTTAGCATGGTTCTAGTAAGTAGATAAGTGGGTGATGGATATAATGATTGTGGGGTTCCCACCTAGAAGGAGGAGCTTGTACATAAGGAATATGATATGGGAAATGTTATGGTTCCCATATTTAAGGTCATATATAGGAAAGTGACAGTAGACCACAAAACTCAAAATCATTACAATGATATATGAGGAAGATAATGATGGAAGGAATGAACTTGAGAAATGACCAGGACTATGTTGGTTGACATGTTAACAATATAATGGTCGCAAGTGTAAGGTGTTAAGATTTTCCATTTCCATTTACCATCAAGATCCACTAGACGATAGGCTCCAAACCCATACTTATGTGTGATAAAGTATGGTCTAATCCACTTGGAGGAAAACTTTCCACATTGGCTCCTTTCTAGAGTAGTGACAATCTGAATTTTTTAAGGAAAATGTCACCAATAATAAAGTTACGTTCCTTGAGATGTTTATTATAAGCACATTTGATATGCTTTTGGTAGACATGATGAGGTTGAAGAGTGAGGAGGCAAAAATCATCTAGCAGCTCAAGATGTGCTAGATGCTCTTGATGATAGTATTCATCAGAAATGAAGTCGAGAAGAGAAACACGTAAGGATGGGATTTTTACTTCAAGAGGAAGAACTAATTCAGAGCTGTAAACTAGAGAGAAGGGAATAGCACCCGTAGAGGTGTGGATGCTAGTATGGTAAGCCCAAAGAGTTAAGGGAATATGAAGGTGTCAATTATGACCTGATTTATCAATAGCCTTGACAAAAATATTACGAAGAATTTTTTTAGTTGTTTCATCTTGACCATTAGCTTAAGGATAGTGTGGAGATGATAAGCTAAGATCAATATTGAATGAGTCACATAAATTCTTGAGATATTTATTTTTGAAGTACTTTTTGTTATCTGTGATCATTTAATGAGGGACACTAAAGTGGAAAATGATGTGTTGATAGATGAAAGTAACAATTTGGTTAGATTTATTTGATGCGAGTGGAATGGATTCCACCTATTTGGTGAAATACTTTGTAGGAGTGATGATAGAATGATGGAATTGGGAATAACAAGGATTTATGAGGCCAATGAGGTCGATTTGCCACTGTGAGAAGAGCCAAAGGTCCTGAGATGGTTGTAAGGCCCATCTAGGAATGTGGATGAGATTGGAATGTTGTTGGCATTTAATACACTTCTTGATGTATTCACAACAGTATTTGTTGAGAGAGGGAAAATAATAGCCCATTTGAAGAAAACTCTTAGCGACATGTAAACTGCTAAAATTACCATCATAAATATCATCGTGGACCTACTGGATAGTTTAGAGAGATTCATGAGACTTAAGGAAACAAAAAAATTGTCATCAAAGCCACACTTGTAGAGGATTCCATGAAGGATGACGTAGCGGTTAGCACATTGAAGAAACAACATCCTACTATTTTTGGATAGGTCAGAGGGGATTATTGATTGAGAAATGTAATCAAATATTTGAGAATAAAAAATATAAGAAGGATTAGATTAGAAAATATTGATACGAGGGAGCTCGCTAAAGTGAGATGGATTGTCAATGTGATGAATGATAACAGAAATTTTAGATTCCTCTGTAGTCCAAGGGATAAGAGAGGTGAGGGAGCCCATAGTGTATAAAAAGTCATTAGATGAATGAGGGATAGTTTAAAGGGTGTAGAAATCAAATTCCTTGAGGATAAATATGATGAAGTACTTATATTTTTTAAGGACCTCACTTTTACAATGATAAACCCCTTTGAATTGATTAATGATAAGCTAAAAATCCCCATAGATGTCAAGGATTTGAATGCTAAGTAAAATATCAGTTTGAAGACTAAGATGAGGTCTTCGTACTCAACCATATTGTTTTTACATTCGAAATTAAGTTATAGGAAATGGGGATGTGAGTTTCCCAATGAGGCATAATAATGAAATCGACACCTCCCGCTTGTTGACACTTAGATCCGTCAAAGAAGATTTTCATCTTAAGTGGAGATAACTCTTGATCAATAATGTTGATAGATTCATCTGAAAATTTCTCGTGAGGAAGATGATTATCGTGAAGAGAGGCATTAGCTAGCTAATCAGTAATAGCTTGTCCCTTAATTGATTTTTGACAGATGAACTCTAGGTCAAACTCATTCATGAGCATGATTCATCGAGTGAAGCAATCATTATGATAAGGCTTAGAATGTATGGCTTTGAGAAGATATGAGCTAGAGATGATATAGGTTTTATGATTGAGAAGATAATGATGGAGCTTGGAGGTAGAAAATAAAAGGGAACAAAAAATCTTATCAACTTTAGTGTAGCATCTTTAAAAATTGAGAAGAATTCAGATGATGTAATAGATAACCTATTCCTAGCCTTTCTCATCGCGATGTTCCTAAACGAAACTTAGATCATGATCAGATGTAGAGACATAGAGATAGAAAGGATAACCTTCACATGGAGGGGTAAGAACGGGTGGGGATATGAGATAATTCTGGAGATCTTCAATGTTTTTTTGGAAATTATCATCCCAATTAAATTTTATGTCCTTGCAAAGAAGATAGTGAAAAGGTTGGAAATGGTTAGAAAAGCTACGAGATGAAAAAGTGAACTGATTAAAGTCATCGTTGAAGACTAAAAAGTTTCTTTAGCTTACAAGGAGGGGGCATCTCAAGGATGGATTTGATTTTGGAAAGGTCAACTTCAATACCCCTGATAGATAGAATAAAACCAAGGAGTTTTCTAGTTAGCACTCCAAACACACACTTGGCTGGATTGAGAGAAACGAAGAAATATATAACGCACTCGAAGAGGAATTCAAGGACATAAATTTAATTACATAAATGATTTTATTTACCCAATAGGTCATCAACGTATTCCTCTACTGTCTCATGGATGATATCATGAAATATGTAGGTCATGGCCCGCTGATAGGTGGCTCCAAAAATTTTCAAACCAAAGGGCATGACCTGATAAAATAAATTCCCTCCAGGAGTGATGAAATAAGTCATATGTTTGTTTTATAGTGTGATAAGGATATGATTATACCCAAATAATCCATCCATAAGAGAAATCATCTCATGGCCAGTGGTAAGGTCCATGTGTTCATCAATGTTGGGAAGAGGAAATTCATCTTTAGGGTAGGTGAGATTTAAATCTCAAAATTCATGCAGATATGGAGATTTCTAGAGGCTTTGGAAATGAGTATGATATTGGAAACCCATTGTAGATAATAGATAAGGATAATGAAATTATTTGAAAGAAGTCATTGCAACTCCTCTTTGATAAGGAGGGTAACTTGAGGTTACATGTGGCAAAGCTTCTTCTTAATCGGCTTAGTATTAGGAAATGTAACAATTTTATGAACAACTATGGATGGATTGATTACTGGCATGTTGGTGTATGTCCATGAAAATGCTTGGCTATGTTCAAGAGAGGAATGCGGTGAAGGATTCAAGATCCTGTGGATCAATGGATTGACCCACCATGAGGATGTGAGGCTATTGCAAAGTCCCTATGTTGATGTCAATGGTGGATTCATTGAGGAGGGTGGATGTGTCTAATGGTGAGGAATTATTAAGGTAGGAATATTCTTCCCCCATATAGGAAAGGATAGAATCATCTTCGGTGCATTGGATAATGTCAATTGTAGGAGAATATTCCTCTACCATATTAGGAAATTGAAAAGGGTGGGACCTAGTTTAACCTTCACACTGATAAGTGACCGGTCCCAAGGTGATTATGGAGATTTAAAAAAAGGTGAGAGGAGATGGATATGGTGTCATCCATATCCATAGCCTCGTAGGATGGAGAAGATGGAGGGTCGATGTCCATGAGGGATAAAGATGATGGGAGAGGGTCACTAGATTGTTCGTTAAAACCCAATCAAATATTTTCATGGGGTTTGCGAGATTGATTGATGACGAGGTCATACATGCCTTGTTCATAATGCCCTATTCCAAATTATTTCCATCCGCAGTGATGGAGATTTATATAGGAAAATTATTTTTTGTAAATAAATTTGAATCCATTGGTATATGTTTTGGTGTGCAGTTGAGAATCAATGTGAGAGGAAGGGTGATCAATGCCACCATATATGAGATTGGTGCAAAGATGGGGTGGAGTGAAGGGAATGATATCTCTTATGTCAATTTTATACATTAGATATTTATTAGGTATCTCAAGTCTATGAGGTGTGGGAAGAGCATTAAGCATGAGAAGATGATATTCCCCCAGTGAGAGATAGTCCATCACTTTGTCTATAGATTCAACATTGGAACTTTAGACACAAAGACAGATTAGCTAGTGGATGATTCAGTAGAATCTTGTTTTCTGATGAGCAATTCGTTAGGTCGATAAGTCATATGACATGCTTTGAATGGAGGAGTATATTTTGGGAGAGTTAATATTTTCCCCTCATGTTCATATTTGATACATCGATGAAGGGTGGAAGTAACGCAACACATGGCATGAATAAATGGTCTCCCAAGTAGGATATTGTACTGAAACTCCCCTTATATGATATAGAAGACCTTATCAAGGAGTTTTTCACCAATGTGTATAGGAAGAATAATTGTGCCCAAAGTGGAGGTAACAACATCATTGAATGCACAATGAGCCATGGGTGATTGGGAAACAATGGAATAAGGGATCTTGAGATGTTAAAGGTGTAGGATGAGATGATGTTTATGCTAGGTCCATTTTCTATCATGGAATTGCAAATGAATGGGTCATTAATATGCATGGTGATGAAAAGGGGGAGGTCATGCTCTTTGGGTTAAATATTAGGAATTTCAGCATTGTCAAAAGATATGGTGGTGGAAGAATCAAGTGCTCCAACAAGATCCGCAAAGGGTTGAGTCTTATCGCTAGGGGTAGGGACAAGTTTGATAGCTTTGATGAGATATTAGATCTACTATTGGGGGATTTTTAGATAAGATCATAGTGTGACATCTTGACTGGAGCTTGATGAAGTTGTTTCACAATGCTTTGTTTGATAACAGTAGGCTGCAAGGTAGCTAAGATAGACACTTTAGCTTTTGAAGAATTAGGGGGCACAGTAGGCTCACTAGGGAGTGGATAAAACAACTTTTGGTTTATATTGGGTTAGAGGTCGAGAATCATGTGGGTGAGATTGAGTGGAAATTTGAAAAACATTGATGAAAACAAGAGGACCTTCTTTAGGAGAGGTCGTGTTTAGAGGAGGGATGGTGGTGAAGGTCCTAGATAAAGGAGAGATGATTTATAGATATTGATGGATGAAGATTGGGGTGGAGAAGGGAGATTAGTTGATGGAAGAGGGGGATATCTATCTATGATAATATCATCCTCTTCGATAATACTATGTATAATAGTTTCGAGGGCCTTGCAATTTTTGGTATCATGTCCTGGGGCGTGATGAAATGTAAAAAAAAGGTTATAATTAAACCATGAGGGTCTTGGGCCACGTGGATCAAAATACTTAATGGGAGGAAGGGTGATTTTGGATGCTTGGAGTAAGCGTTAGAATATTTATGTGTCAGAACTAATGAGGGTTGTTGAAGAAGAGGTTGTGGATGCAGTGGATTTGAGAATGGTAGATGAAGGTAAGAGGGATGGTTTGCTTTGATGAGGTTTTATGGGAGCCTTTGATTCTATCTCGGTCTTAAAAGGAAAAATGGTGGTTGTGTCTTGGTTTCACTTTTTATGATTGGTGACTTAGATGGATTGGCTTCAAATTTGGCAATTAGGGATGTGGATGATCTTGAAGGGAGATTAGATTCAGAGGAAGGATTATATTGTCTTGACTTATTTTTTTGGAATACGGATCTTGGAGGAAGGGCCTAGCCCTAATATGGATGGTGGTGCTCCTATGAGTGATGATGTGACATTATATTTCTTAGGAGGGTTAGTCTTGGGAGGAGGGAGCTATGAATTGTTGTGATAGTGTGTGAGGGATTTTCTAATGGCATTTCCAAGTTTCTTAGAACTTGATTGTGAGTATTTTCCTTTAGTAGGAATCATGATGATTTCAATTGAGGGATCTATAGAGGAAGAACCAGGTAATGTAGATTCTCTTACAGAGGTGGATATTAAAGGTGGAATTGGTTTTTTATAATTTTCTCGACGAGATCAGAAAGGATTGTAGATTGTATATGTTTAGGGTTTTTTGGTGTATGAATGATTGGACTTATAAATAAAGAAAGAGTATCATTTGTAGTGATATTAAGTAGGGTTTCTTGGGTAATAGATGTTTCAAGAGATGGTATGGATATGGATATGGATTTTCATGTTGATGTGGGTATGGTCATAGTAGCAGATTTGATTGATGTGGAAGTGGGTGTTGGGGTAGATATTGGTGGAAAACTAGATGTGATAGGTTATGAGGTGGAAGGTATGGATGGGAAATTGTGTGTAATTAGGATCGATGTGGATGTGCTAGTTATGGACATAGTCAATATAGATATGATAAGTGTAGGGATAGGTGTAAATTTTGAAAAAGTTTTGGATGTTGGAGAAACTTCTGAAATGGATGTGGGTGCAATAAACATAGAAACTATGGATGTAGGTGGTGAATTTGATTCATGACCTATGGTGTTGATAGTATGAGCATTGGGTGGTTGGGATGTAGGAGGAGGTGTTTTATTATAGGTTGGGTGGTTACGAAAAGGTTTTTTGAAAAAATCTAAAGGTTGATTGGGTGGTGTGTTAGGGTTATCCACTTAGAGGTCACCGCAGCATATGAGTTTTTGAACAAGGTCTTTAAAAGTGTAACACTTCTCAGTGTCATGGCCACGAACTTGATGATACTTAAAATAATGCTCCTCAAGGTACCATGTTGGTTTGGGTTATGACCAATCAAAATATCGAATGAGAGGAATTTGAATAGGATGGACCTCCATTAACTTGTTGAATATCACACTATAGGATTCCCCAAGAGGGGTTTAGTTATAAGGCATCCTAGCAACCATTTGTGGATTCTCTATGTGAGAAGTGGATGTGAAGGAAGATTTGACCAGAATCTCATTAACAACATTCTTGTATTTATCATCATGCGTGGAAGACTTGGTAAATTAGGACTTGGGATTATTTCATCAGAGTTTGACATGGTCTTACTCAAGGAAAAAAAGTTAAATTTTGTGAGCCATGGTAAATGTCTCTTAGAAGGTTTGGAATGATTGTATTTAAAGAATAGAGGAAATATAACTCACACAAGATCGTGTGAAGAATTTGATTAATTCAGTCTGTGGAAGGGAGAATGATTAATTGGTTGATTATACCATGCCATCTTGTAATGAAATATGTGATAGATTTTTCATAAACGTCTAATGGTGTAGAATTGAAAAGTTCTCTAGAAATAATTGTGCAAGTTGAGTGAAAGAGAAAGAAGAGTGCTTTAGCGTGCCGTTGTACCAATCTAGTGTGGGATAGACAAATGACATGGGGAATGTGTGAAACATGAGGTCCTAGACATGAGCAATGAAATCGAATGCATGCCCAAAGGCACATAGATGGTGTTGTGGATACTCCTTACTATTAAACTTGGAGAATTTTGGGAGCTCCTAATGTGGGGGATAAGGCTTTATGGGGACGTAAGGATTGATGGGTTCATTTTAAATTTTCTCATATGATAAGGTGGTTTTGGATCTTAATGTAGCAGCCTAAAATTATCTAGTCTACTCAAAAAGGAATGCATGGGATTGTTACATGTATGAATATAAGAATTCGAAGGATGTGGTTGTGGTTGTGGCATGTATGAAGTAGATGGGCTAGGTTTTTTAAAGGTTGATATGTTTGAGAATGAGTAGGTGTTGGTGGAAGTGGTTAATAAAAGGGAATATAATTGAATGGTTACGAGTGAATGGGTTGAGATGTAGCTTGTTGTTAAGAGATGGGGATATGATAAGATTAATGAAATTGTGTTGGTTTTTGAGAGATGGGAACATTTGACTAGTTTGATATAAGATGATTTGGGATATAGGTAATGGATGGTTAAAACAATTGAGTGGATTTATTGGGAATTATGTAATGAAAATCACCTCAAAGAGGAGGTTGATGGGTTTGGGTTGATTTGGAAGGATGGTGTTGTGAAGTGATCACATTTTTATGGGCATGGGAAGTGGAAATAAGGGGTAGAGTTGGGTTATGTTGTTCATGTGGAGGAGGAAACAAATGAGATTCTTGTGATGATTGGATTGGAGCACTAATAAGTGCAGTGGATAAAGAGGTTCTGGGGGCCACCAATTGATGGGTTTGGGGATTTTGATGGATCACAAAGGAATATTGGTGAGGATCAAGATCATGTTTCACCATGCCCAGTTCATTCATAGATCTAGGGAAGAATATGACGAGTTGTGATGTGAGGACTTGAGTGGACTCGAGATGGGAATAATAGGCATAAATTTTTTGAATGGAGGGTCCATTGATAGGGAGGTTGGTGGATTTTGAAATAATATAATCATGAGGAGAAACTATTTTTGCATCAATAAGTTCTTTGAATTCCTCACACCCACAAAGGATGGTAGCAGACCCCAAATCTTTGATAGAGGTGGCATATGGGGGTACAACTAGTCTAGACGGGATAGGATGGTGATAAAGAATGGGGTTAGTTTCAACATGGGTAGTAGGTTGGATGACATGAGACTTTTGAAGAGAGGAAATGGGAACCATTGGTTGATTAACTGCGGAAGAGGTAACCAAAGGAGTGGAATAAATGATAGAGAGGGTGGAAGTTTGTTAGGAAGCAATAGTGGAAGAGGGAATGTTGTTGGATGACATGATTTGTTCCAATTTTTATTTCATAGAAACATGTAATAGCGGGCATGGAATAAAAAATACTAAAATAAATTATGTTGCTTGTTTATTACTTCAATCAAGTCACACAACAAAGTATTGATTATCTTGGTTATTACAGATGTCTGAAAAGAAAAGAAAATGGGCTCAAAGTTAACCTAAGAAATGGCCAAATTATGAATGATTTCATTTAGTTTTGGTGGATTCTTTGATATACCTGAAGGTACATGAGGCAAAAATTTGTGATGACTATCGGTACAGGGTCTGATATTAGGGCCTACCCCCACATGTCACGCACTATAGTGATACAAGAGTTAGGCACTTAGCCAATATACCTATAGCCAAGAAAACTATAATGCAGATATAATACCACGAAGGATTTCCTATTCAGTGATGAAATCCCAACAATTCCACCTAGAAGGATATGCTTATATGTGTAGTTTTGATGTGTGTGTTTTGGATGTGTTTGCTGAAAGTGTATATAAAGTGTTGACCCCCTACTTAGACTAGATTGCCAAGAAAATATGAAGGTTATTTTAAGATCCAAAATTAAGCGTTATGTTCGATGAGGGAAATCAAGTAAGGAAGGGAAAAGTGATGTAAAAGGAGAAAATACATAAAAATGAAGAATAATTGGATAAAACATTTTCTTTTAATTTTTAATTTTTTTGAAGAAAACAAGAAAATCCATGTAAAGAAATCCCTGCATGTAAGTAAGCAAGCAACACTCCTTCCTATGAGATTATTAGAATATGGATAAAATGAAAATGGAAATCAAAGAAAAATGAAAAGACTCACTGAAGAAGGGTGGGTCCCACTGGGCGTGCCATAATGTAAAATAAATTTTCTTATACCTATTTCAGATTAGTGAAATCGTAACAAAGAAAATAAGTAACACCAAGTATGAGAGGGTATAAGGTACCTCTGAATGGGATGTTGATGGATATGGGTGCCAAAGAGAACTCCTCATAGCAAGCTTTGTAACCTGCAAAATGATGAGAAACTCAACAGAAAATGGATTAGTAGAAATATGGGTGGGTTTCTCGACAATACCGATCCCCAGAAGTGAAAATTTCCTAGGATGGATGTCAACCCACATTTTGATAAAATATAATTAAAGTAATGATTGATAAATTGGATGTACAAGATAACTGAAGTGAAACAAAAACCTAAAATGTGCTAGATAGAATAAAGATGCATATATGATCTAAAAAGATGCAAACTAAATCAAACCTGGGTGGTTCGATGACGACACAAGGCTATAGAGCATAGTCAACAGTGACTGGGGAAGTGTAAGAAGAAAATATAGATAGAAAAAATTGAAAGCCTTGTTGAAGCCTGATTTGGAGTTGATCTAAACTGAGGATGATGTTAAATTGGAACAGGAACACTGCAAGAAGATTTAGATCTAGCTTTGACAAAATGGATGTAATAAAATTAATAAAATATGAAAACTGATAGACAAGGAGACAACTGAATTGGGTTAGCGGTGATTGGATATGATGAAATCAGGATTAGAAGCTGAATGTGTGTAGAATGAAAATTTGTGGGATCATAAAAGGGATGACTGAAAAACTAAGGGAAAGAAAGACAATAAATGAGAACTAGTTTGATAGTAACCAGGAAGGGTCAAAGATGAATAGGAGTGATCTAGCATTTGATTGAAAAGGATGGGTGAAAATGATGGTCTGTAGATGGAAAAGAAGGTAACAAAAGTGCAGAGATAGGGCTCCTGAATGATAGCTAAACCTACAAAGGACTAATAAGGAAAAGGTGATGGCAATGGAAATGGTGGATCCAATAATGTAAGAGAGAAAAATGTGTCCAAATCTTCAAGGGTGAATCAAAATACCTCCAAAATGACTACAAGATGATGATAATGGTTGCAAATATAAGCAAGAAATGAAGGAAATGTCACAAAAAAGATCAAAGTCTCCAAAGTTAAATCCATAAAAAGAGAGGGGTATGATCGTATTTATAGGGTCGATGGTGCCCAGATGGGTCATTTCCGATTGCATGGATTCATCCATTTAGGTGGTGGAAGAGTGGCGAGCTTGAGGTAATGAGCCCTTATGAGGTAGGATAAGGATTTTGAGAGGTGAGGATGAGTTAAGGTTGCTTAGGATGGATAAATGGGTAGGTGGGAGGAGGAAAATATTAAATAAAGGCAAAGGGAAGTTGAAATCATTAAATGAGGACCTAGGGGGGTAAATAGAGAAATTTAGAGAGGATAAATGAATTAAATAGGTATTTAGGATTAATTAATGGTGATTAGGGATGATTAGGGAAGATAAATTAAGAACGTGATTAGGATGGGATTAAGGTGGGAAATACCAATTAAATGGATAAATATAATTTAGGATGGAAAGAGGTATTTAAATGGGAAGAAAGGTATGTATATGAAATAATGAAGATGATGGGAAGCAGATGTGGGATGAGGGACAAGCGATCCCAAAAATTGGTGTCTACAATATGTGACCAAAATAAAGGACCAAGATTTAGACATCTATTATCATCAGTTAAGGTTGCTCCAACACTTCATTTTCTACATACACTTCATATGACAAGGAAGTTCATTTTTCCATCCACACATCTATTTAGATTGGTACATCTAATTATCGCCCCCTGTCAAGTGCACTTACACAAGGGCTTCCTAGGGCACGATTCTATCAGATTATCACAAGAACTACATGGATTTTGACATGTAGAGCAATACTTGATTGTAATTTCACTCAGTTGGGTGACCGCTAGAGTTAGTCTGACTCCCCATATTACATCTTTTCATTTTAGGATTTGGTGTAGTTTGAGATTTTTGTAGGTCATCGTATCTTTATAGGTTATAAGAGAATTTTGCGATCATAGTGTGACATTCAGGTGACTAAAATTGACAACCAGTGACCATCTTACGACACCAAAATACCATTTCCTGATCTCTAGTACAGTCATAAGCACCCAGTAGAGATCTCTAGCATCTAGGCATCCCCACCCCCTTCTGGGTGCCCTGGTCTAGCTTCATTCGATAGTTCTATAATTTATTATGCATAGTTTCAATAGCCCACCTTTCTTGTTCATCAATTTTCCAGTCTATATAAATCCTAGGGATAGTGCAAAATCAGCTAAGTCACTCTTTCCTTCTCTTGCACTTAGGGTTTTATATTTATCTAGCTTGTTTCTTATGTCATCTTGTATCTACCAGGTGTTTATCATAGTTTATATTTGTTGATCTGCAATATTTTTTTTATTATTGGCAAATAGTTTTTTGAAAGGGACTATACCCTTGTACAGCAAGGCTCAGGAGCCAGAATAGGAAAATAAAGCTCGAAAAAAAGGATCAACATCCTGATATAACAATAAGGACCAACTGCAGAACGCAGTCTGCAAAGAAACAACCAGCAGCAACACAACAGCAAATAAACACATGCTGGACAGCGATCAAACAGCAAACACGCAATGGTCCGGCCACAAAAATGATAACAATGTACTCCGGCCGACCACTAATGGAGAAAACATCCAGACGATCAACTCAAAAGAGCCCAACAAAAACTGTCAAGAAAGGAACCAGCAAAAGCAAACCAGCTGCAACAAAATAGCAAAAAAATAGCAACAAAACAACAACACAGCTACCAAGCAACTGCGTAGCAGGCCATATGCCAAAATGTAGCAATAATAGCACCCAAAAAGACAAGAATCAAATCTTGTCCGATATGGTGGGGGATTTAGATTTGGCATTACCCTTCTTTTTCCGATCCACCACTATCCATTCTTGATTTCCCACATCCACTACAGTCGGAAAAACTGCAATAGGTTTGATGGGGGAGTGATCCAAATGGGAGGTCAGATCTGGAGGCTTCTCTGTATTGGTCTGTGAATCAACCATGATGGGTGAGTTAGCTTGCAGGGGGGCACTCGATTCCTTAGCCGGATCTGAGTCGATTGTAAGATGTTCAGGTAGAGAATCCCTCCACCAGGCTGTTTTGGTCTTACGTTTGGATGTTCACAGTCATCTGTAACATGACCAGTTTGGAAGCAACGCCTACATCTGAAGGCAAGTCTCTCATAGTCTATGTGATCAGTTTGGAGGCTTCTCTGTGTTGATCTGCAATATTATGTTTTATACAAAAATTCTATATTTGTTAAATCATTCTCATGGTGAAGATATATGTATGTGGATCATTCAAGTTGTTCCACAACCCTTCACAAAAATATGAGCAATGGAAAGTCAATCTCTCGAGGAGAAAATTCACCCCGACAATTCTCAAGATCTAAGGATAAGTGTCATTGTATATGAATACAAACTCAATTGATTTACAAATGACAACACAATATACCATGGGAATGTTAGCTTGCACATACACTTTCTGTCACCATAATCTGAACTATACCATGAATTATGTCATTGAAAATGAGTGAAAATCATGTAAATGTCCCTTAAATATTGTACTAACTGAGAAAATTATTTAATTTTTCCCCAGGACAGAATCCTATGAAATGGGAAATAACTTGTGTGCATTATGGTCCTTTTTCTATGATTTAGTCCCTGTGCATTTCCTGACCAAATTCTATTTCTAATCCTCTAACTTATATGATTATGTACCTGTTATTATGTTTCCTAGTTTTGTATTGTTGTGATGGTGAAATGTCAAATGATTGTTTCCCGCTTGTTTGGGTTATGTGAGATGGAGAAATTTGAGCATTGACCAAACAAGAGGACCTATATTTGATGTGCACATGTGTTGTAGGATTCTTTCAAGGGAAAAGGGGGAATTCACATGGTGGATACAATGGCACATGTATATAATAATATAATAGAAAAACTCATAAATTATTAGTAATAATAAAATACAAAAATAACACAGTAGTTGTAAGAAAAATCATGCAAGGTCACAAAAATAGAAAAATATACCAAATAAAATGTTGCATACATGGTACTCTACTCGAGATGTTGTAATATAATCAAGGCTAACAAGAAATAAAATAAGTACATAAGACATAGCCCATTAACAAGTTAAAACACAAATCAATCATGTAAAGCAATAAACAAGCAATAGGATGTATATGAGCTCATCTTGGAAGTGACCTAAAAAAAATATACTAAACATGAAGCACCCATTAATATGTTAGAATATTAAATAGTATGACATGATGTTTGTACTGTGTGAATGTGGTAAGTAAAATTATAGTAGTAAATATTGGAAGAATAACACCTTTGTGTGAGAAAATGTAAAAAAACTAGTAGTTGTGGAAGAACTGGTAAAGAGAAGTGTCAATCATCTTACATCGTGTAATAATATATGTATATCCTACATTAAACTCAATGTACCATGTGAATGCACATGTATATAAAAAAGGATATAACATACTACATATCAAGACAAACATGAGAAGTAAAGTGTAACATGAATATTATAAGCATGCAATAGAAATAACCAAGAAAGTGTAATGCAAGTATTTTTGAATGTTTTGTATATTATTTAAATATTTTTTTAATTTTGAGTATATATATATATATATATATATATATATATTTGAATTTTATGCCCATGCATAAATGAAAAGTTATTCTCTAAAGAGAAGGAAGGATGATCCACAAATGCCCCCAGGGGGGATATTTATATTTTTAGGTTTTTTTGTGAATATAACCTATATAACTAGAGATGGAAAGAAAGGTTTTCCCCAGTGTGTGTGTGTGAAAAGTGAGGTTCGAGTATGTAGTTACCCCCTCAAGATTCAATTTGAACGTATAAATAGAGTGTGTCAATGGGAAATGAGGGGGAATTAAATTGCCCCAACTTGTGACTGTCATATGAACTATCTAATGATATCTTGTTGAGGAGGTGGAAAAGATATTTGGGAGAGACATATGCTTGGGCCTGATTTGTGCCAAAGAATGTGACTCAATTGCATATCCCATAGAAACTTTGGGAGGGAAGAAATATGGAATAGATACACAAGAAGCCTTGTGTGACTTAGCTAATTTGTGAATGGGAGTATGAGGGTAAACCCCTATAGCGGAAGAAGTTTGAACCATGTATGAATTAAGCATCAATTTATTATAAGGAGGAATTTGAGGATAAAAGAAAAACACGAGAGACTCAATGCAATGATGGTATATTTTAGAAAACTCATGAAGAGGGAGATACATAAGGCCAACCACATGTATATGATTTTATATAGAAGCATTAGGAGAAATAAAAACATAACAAGGTGCACAAAAAGTAGTATATGTAACATTATCATGACTGGAACCATGTATATAGGTACTGGTCAACATAGCAAGGAGAGGTGCATCAAATTTAGTCGAAGTAGTCTTATGAACCTAATTTTCTAAGTTACCTACAACATACATTAGATAAATAACCTCCTATAGAGGAATAAAATAGGTATTAAGAGGCTCATTGAGTGGTTTCATCTTGCCATTATATGTAGCCATGAGGACACTATTGGGTTGGAACTGGATCATTGGGTTAGCTAGTGGAGAAGTTTTACTAGCACTAGGATTACTATAAGGAGGAATTTAAGGATAAAATAAAAACATGAGATACTCAATGCAATGATGCTATATTTTAGAAAACTCGTGGACAATGAGATAAATAAGGCCAACCACATGTATATGATTTTATATAGAAGCATTAGGAGAAAGAAAAACATAAAAAGGTGCACAAAAAGTAGCATATCTAACATTATCATGACTGGAACCATGTATATAGGTATTGGTCAACATAGCATAGAGAGGTGCATCAATTGTAGTCGAAGTAATCTTATGAACCTAATTTTGTAAGTTACCTACAACATACATTAGATAAAGAACCTCCTATAGAGGAATAACATAGGTAGTAAGAGGCTCATTTAGTGGTTTCATCTTGCCATTATATGTATCCATGAGGACACTATTGGGTTGGAACTAGATTATTGGGTTAGCTACTGGAGAAGTTTTACTATCACTAGGAGTACTATGAGAATATCCAAAATAAATGAAAGCTTGGACACCCTTATCGACAAATTCTTTGGCATGGGAAGAAGAAGAAGAAATAAAAGCATCATTATGTTTTCCATTATTTAAAATATCATTTTAAAAATAAATATTATAAGTACATACATCATTTGTAATGACATTGTGTTCACCAGAATATAAACCATCACGTTTTGAAGAAAGAGAGAAGGAACACTACCATCATTTGCAATAACATTTTATGCACAAGTATTTGAAAGATGCTTTTTTGAGGAAGAAGGGATATCCTAGTCAAAAGGATTGGAATCCAGGAGATCTTGGATGATATCCCAATTTTAGAGATGAGTAGAGGATTGATGAGAACTTTTTAGACCTGTGAGTGATAATATGATATATGTAGCATGTAACCAAGGTCACTGAAGGACAATATTGTAGAAAGGGTTATCAGGGAGTACATAACAGATAATATCAAATATTTTTGAGCTAATAGTGATGATCATAGTGATATAACCAATGAGTTTTCAAGGGAAATTTTCATATCCATGGATATACAAATCAGAAGGAGAAATAGTTGCATCAAGAGCATGAATGAAAGAGATATCGCAAATAATCAGGTTTGATTCACTATCAAGAAGAACACATTTGAATAAATCCTTGTGCACGATAAATTTAACATATAGAAGGGAATCAATGTTAAAAGGAAGATGAAGAGGGGCCATAATGATACCCAAAAAAAGAAGAATACAAGAAAATGAATATTACAAACAACTTCGAGATAAAACTCAAAAAGTGATGTTAAGCAAAAGGTGATTGTTTTCAAATGAATAAAATGACCATATCTCAAAATAGAATTTGAATTTTATAAAACAACAAGAGGTATTTTTGAGTATGATCAATTGAAATAAAAAACTCAAAGGGATTTTTTCAAAAGTGTATATTTATTTGATTATGCCATAATTACTAAAAAATAGTAATTTTAAATTTCTAAAAAGTTTACTAAAATTTAGGGAAAACAAAAAGAGTTTTTCGCTATATAGATATACATACATACATACATACATACATAGATATATATATATATATATATATATATATATATATATATATATATATATATATATATATATATATATATATATATATATATATATGTATATATATATATATATAATATATCTATATATCTATATACATACATACATATATATAGTATATACATACATATTATATATATATATATATATATGTATGTATGTATGTATGTATGTATGTATGTATGTATATATATACATCATACATACATACATACATACATACATACATACATATATATATATATATATATATATATATGTATATATATTATATATATATCTATATATCTATATACATACATACATATATATATGTATATACATACATATATATATCTATATATATATATATATATATATATATATATATATTATATATTATATATCTATGTATGTATGTATGTATGTATATATAAGTTAAAAATAATTTCAAAGTAATTTGAAACTAGAATTTTTATGCTTGATATATGAAACAAAAGGTGATTTGGAAATTAGGAGCCTTCGAAAGTGACCTAAAGAGGAAGACCAACCATAGGATCTTTGAGTTAAATTTGAAAATCAGTTTGAGTTAAGGAAGAGGATGAAATCAAAATTGAATATGAATACAAACCCTAGAAAAAAATTGATAAATATGAAAGCAAGTAAGAAGAAGAAGCCCTAGGGAAACTAGAGATCGATTAAGAATTGGGTTCACCAAATGTTTTAACCTAAATGTCAATTATTTAGGGGCTAGTAAATGCCTGGATATTATCCTAATCAACTAGTTCCCAAAGCTAATTAAAACAATATCAAAATAATACATGAAACAAGATAGATAATAATAGAGAAATGAAATTAAGTACTAGTTGTGAGGAGGATATCACTTAGTTGATATCTTGGATTGTATGTTGATTTGGGCTGGCCTGATAAATGAAAATGGCTGGAAATTATCCAACAAAGCTTCGTTATTGAAATTCTAACCTGAAAAAATTCCTAGTCCAAATCATACCCCCATTATATCATTTTATGTATGCTTTGGTCCCTCTATACTTTCAGCCTCTATAACTTATTTTCATGTTCATTGCTTCTTGTTCTGTTCATGTCTAGAATTTGTACCTTCGATATTGCATGATGCTCATTATGCTATTGATTCAACCATGAAAACCTATATCGTGAGAGAGTCATACAAAATAATATTTAGGTGGGTTGTGGGCATCCCCATACACCACTGACATCACCACTACTTCGAAGAGGGCTCAAATCACATATTGTTCTCACCTAGCTTGCGATATCTAGAATGTATGCAACCAAATTGATATTCATGATCTTGTAAAAACGGGATTGTACTTAAAAATTTTCCTAGCTTAACTTGACTTTGATATATTTCCTTTTGTAATTATATCCCTAAGTGGATGACTTTCCTAGAATGAGTACGCAGAGTACGAAGAGCTCAAGAGAGTCTTGGGATATATTTTTTTGTGAGTACTGACGGGTCGCTATATTATTCCAATCATTTAACTGACATAATCTCTGTCAGTGTCATTCTAAACCAGGGCTGTGTCCTAGGCAGTATGCAATGGAGTCTAGTGGAACCAGTTATTTTTTGGGTCTATTGGGGGTTGCTTAGTTTAGTGACTATTCTACGGAAATGCAAGTCAAATCTATGGAATTTAAATATAGTTCTATAGAATTCTACTATTTGCGATGAAAGGAAACTAACAACTAATCTTCTGCTAGAAAATGAAATATGCACACACTACTCCTAACAAATGAAATTACAGTTGTATAAATGAAGCTCAGTAGAAAGAAATATTATTTGTTAACCAGATTTGCATAACAAAAGCATATATTCTAAATGAAAGCAGTAATGAAGAAAACAGATATAGTTAATCAAAGCACGGATGTAAGATTCTCAAATAACAATTGCAGTAAATCCAATCAAAGAACTATATGCATAAATGAACTCAAAATAACCTCTTATCTCCTTGGTCGAGTGGGCCCTTGCTCTTCCTTGGGATAGAGGGATTAATAACCTTTGATTCTAAAAATGTCGCAACTTTCACTAATTCTGAATAAGTTTCATAACATAGACAGTAAAATAATATCAAGAACTGGATGCAGATAATGTCTTTCAGTATATCAAAAAATAGTACTACTATGTTCTGAAGACGAAGTCTTCATATAGATACTATTAGTTACAAGGCTCACCATATCAGGTGACATTAAACACTATCCACCAAATAATAATTAAAACACATAAATTTATACGGGCAATTAGGAACAAGCCCAAACTAATAGGTCAACTTGGTGGAGACAATCTCCCGCCGCATGCTTCGAACTTGGGCTCCATAACTACCAGCAACATCCATCATTTCCTACACACATCATCACGTTTGATCTCACAAATATAGTTAGTAGGAGGTTCATGTGATAATTAGTTTTCATAAACTATAGCAAGGAAAATGCATCAAACCTACTAAGATATAACTACACAAAACATCCCCATGTATTAATAAGTCATATCAAAAACAATATTTTCAGCTTGAAGAAATGATATCAATGAGCCAAACAATGCACTCATCATTTTCCCCCCTAACTTTACCTGCTACATGTCCCTATGCAACTTATCTTCATCCTACCCACCTACCAAGCTGCTCAACCATCTCATATTCTTCAAATTGATCAATGTATTTTTTTGTGGTGTTCTTGTAGCCCTAAGTGTTGGAGGTAATTTCTACCATGCTGTGAAACTATCATTTGACTAGGCTGCATTGTTCTGCCAAGTAGTGAGAGGGCTCAAAAGTAGTGGTGGACATACTTGGAGGCCTGCCCATTCATCCTTGTACTATTGGCTGGTTTTCTCCATCGTATGTTTGATAATGGTGATGATTGCATCACCCCTACGCATGCTCCAACTCAAGTTTTGGGGAGAGAGAACCTCCTTGCAATTCAAGGGAAGACTCGGAGTATCCCACCTCCTATCAGATGCCTGCTAGGCTTGTCCCAAAGTTCTCCTAATTGTAAATTTCAAAATCAATGACACATTGAAGTAAAATCTAGGAATTTTTTACCCCCAACTCCTACTTGATAGTAAAGTGAGCAAAATTTTTTTCCACAGGGCTACATCAGTGTGATGAGTTGGGCAGATGTGGAATCCTATGGACTGAGCGGTGTGATTGAAAATGTTCTATTTTTTGACCCCAGATGATCTGATTCCGTAATGCAAACTGAAAGGCACTTAATTTGGAAATCACCCACAAATAAATTGATTAAGAAATTAAGCACATTTGTAACTATCATGTTATGAAGGTAGAATTCACAAGATCAAATTTTGGATCTCAAGAGTACTAAACTTGTAAAATGATAAGAAACTAGTGCCATTGGGAAATTTGCATGAGGAGCTTGATAACACAACTGGAACAAATTCCAGGAATAAAATTGTTCTTGAACGAACATACTATAGACAGGAGAGGGTTTTCTATAGGATAGAAGCTTGAGGGCCAAAGGACAGACAAAGTCTAAAATAGATGTCACTTTTTTCTTTTCCTCTTGTAGAGATTCCATTTCCCTTTTTAATTTTTCATTTTCCTTCCTCAATTCCCTTTCCTGAAGGGATAAATGATGGAATCTATCTAAGATGTTAAGACTCTTATCATGTTGATGCTTCAAACTACTTACTTCAAGCTGTAGGGCAGCAATTTCCTGAACCTTCTCTACTATTTGGTGTGTAAATTCAGTTTGCAGTAAAAGGTTTGTTTCTTCCATACCTTGCAATTGAGATTTCAGTAGCACGATTTCCTCCAAATAGTTGCGAGAAGATGCAGCTTGGGTGCCAAGTACTTTAGGAACCACAGGGAAAATTTCTGTAGATGTAGGAATAACAAGTGTCAGAATGACCAGGTGATCCTCCTCATGTTGTTCTTCCCAAATGGGGGCGGTATCATCAGGCAAAGTATATGATCGGGAACCGCTAGATTACAAAAGTGAACTGAGCCATCGAGATTGTAGGTGCATGGAAGAAGACGGAGCTGTGCACTTGCCTTTTGAGCCAGAAGTGGAAGGAGATGGACCCTAGGGAGTGCCAAATGTGTCCACATGATCAGGGACATCAATTGCCTCTACTTGGTTGTGTGAAGCACAAGGGCCCAAGGAAAGGGTAGACCGGGGTGTAGAAGAGAGACCAGATTTCAATTGCTTTGGTCTGGACCCTTCTACCCTAACAAGTCGCTCGAGCCTCCACTTTGGTCTAAAGAAGACCTAGTGTGACAACAACAAATGAATCAACCTTGGGTGTTTAATTACAGACTTTCCTCCACCGGACTGGTACTTCTGGAAAACTTTAATAATGGAGTCTGTGAGGTATTCAAGTAGATTTACCTGAAGGGATTGGTTGACATGTCCCTTCTTAAGGTGAATTAGTATTTTAAGTGCATCACCACCCAAAAACAGAGTGCTGACCATCACATATGAAATACCAGTTGACCCACTTCACTATCTCACTCCAAAAGTCCAGGTAGAAGCATCTGCTTAACACCCTTTTGGATACCCAATGGAGTCAGGATGACTTCAGAGAAGGCCTCCCCTTCATCATGAAACAAATCAATTAGGATTTGTAGAGGATCATTTTTCATAACCTTCAAACTAAAGGTCCTGGAAGGATAAATAGGTTAGAAATGACTTGACTGGTAATTTCAACCCATCTTCTGCACTAACTTGTGAAGAGGTGGAACTCAAAATTGTTCAAGAATTCTTCCACAATTCCTTCATTGAAACCTTCAAAATTGGTGAATAAAATCTAGCCATCTAAAATCATGAAATACCTGTGAAAGCGCGACATTCCGGAGTAAGGTGTCCAGTGAATCAAGTTTTGATTTCTTTTGTGGTCCCATGCTGAAGCCCTAAGGTGAGGAATACCAAGTAGCAAAAAAAAAGCCAGAACAGAGTCGTATCCTTCACTCCCTGTTTCGTGGACTAATAAAACCAATCGTGCTCGATGTGCATACAAACAATGGTTAAGAAGTAGTTGTAGAAGCATTAAATTTCAAATTACACCATATTCCTTGGGTGACGCAAAACCAAGACGAAGGTGGTGGCGAGAAAAATAGTGAATGAGACTGGCCACCCATGTGAGTTTAAGATATTTGCGGTGGCACATATCCCACGGTTGAGAAGCAAGCACCACCCCATCCTTGACTTTGAAGAATGTGACACATTCAAGGCATGCAATGATAATGAGACATTACTCCTTTTATGCCATCATCCACAGAACCGGATTTGGAAAGAGATTCGAAATAAATATAGCAATCATTTCATGATGGTGTAATGATGACCAAATGCATACATGGGGAAATGTTTTGCATGGAAATATCGTTAGCAAGTTAGAATGCACTTACCCATGCCACGTTTAGTCGGGTCGATATCTGTAGATTCCTACGCCCTGCAATTCAAGATGAAGCATGATTAACATCTATAGAAATAATGAAAATTCCTACATTTATTGGAAATAACAACAAGAAAAACTACTAAGGGAAGAATATTGAATGAAGGATCATCTTCCTTTATTGAATTTGATAGATATTGATTACTCCATGTTCGAGATACAAAGGTCCTCCTCAACATGCATGTCTATGCATAACAAAATTTCATCGGTAAAAGTCTTCTTATCTAGCGGTTGGTGATAAATCCAGAGCCTATGTCCATTCACCAGAAGAGTCCATTTGTCTCCATCAATAGGTATCAACCAAATAAAGCCATTATTGAACACTTGATTTACCTAATAGGGACCCAACCAACGTGTATGCAACTTGCCTTTAAACTGATGATAGCAGGAATCAAAGAGTAAAAACCACTGTCCCTCATGAAATGTCCTTTTTTTTATGTGAGCATCATGCTAGGTTTTTCACTAATGTTGTATAATTTGTATCTACTGCTGTGCATCCATCCGCATTTCATCTAATTCATTCAGCTGCAGAACTCATTCGCACTATGCTTCATCCAAATCGATCCCAACTTCCAACGCTATTCGCCAGGTGTACAATTCAAACTCAACAGGTAATAGTGGCTTCTTCCCAAAGACCAGCTCGTAGGGAGAAAAACCAGTGTTTGTTTTCTAGGTCGTGTTGTAGGCTGAGATGGCCTTAAGAATATTTGGTACCCAATTCTTTCTATCGACATTGACCACCTTAGTTAGAATATTCTTGAGTTCTCAATTGGTTACCTCTACTTGCCCATTGGATTAGGGGTGATATGGTGATGATTTTCAGTGCCTAATTCTATAGATTTCCAAGAAATCTTTAATCATATTTGAAACAAATTGAGGACCTTGATTAGATACAATGGCCCTTGGTGCTCCAAATCGCAACAATATCTAGTTGTACAAAAAATCAGCAACAACATCCTCATTAGCAGATGCCAATGCTTGAACTTCAACCCATTTAGTGACGTATTCCTTTCATACCAAGAGATACTCCTTCCCAAAATATGGAGGATCAAACGATCGAACAAAGTCAATCCCCCATTTCTCAAATGGTCCTAAAACCAGCTGAGGATTCAGAGGCATTTATGTTGAAAGTGTAGTTTTCCCATTCGTTGGCATGCATCACACTACCACACATACTTTTTGACAGTCCTATGGAGGAAATTCCAATAGTACCCTGCTCCAAGGATCTTGCGAATTATTTAACAACAAAAAATTTTCTTACCTATTTTAACTGACATAATCATTTAACTGACATAATCTATGTCAGTGTCATTCTAAACTAGGGTTGTGTCCTAGGTAGTATGCAATGGAGTCTAGCGGAACCATTTTTCTGTTGGGTCTATTGGGGGTTTCTTAGTTTAGTGACTATTCTACAAAAATGCAATTCAAATCTACGAAATTTAAATACAGTTGTATTAGAATTCAAATATTTACGATGAAAGGAAACTAAGAACTAATCTTCTGCTGAAAAATGAAATACGCACACACTACTCTTAACAAATGAAATTATAACTTTATAAATGAAGCTTAGCAGAAAGTGAGATTATTTGTTAACATGATTTGCATAACAAAAGCATCTATTCTAAATGAAAGCAGTAATGAAGAAAACAAGTATAGTTAATCAAAGCACGCATGTAGGATTCTCAAACAACAACTGCATTAAATCCAATCAAAGAACTGTATGCATAAATGAACTCAAAATAACCTCTTATCTCCTTGGTCAAGTTGGCCCTTACTCTTCCTTGGGATAAAGGGATTAACAACCTTTGATTCTCAAAATTTCATGGCTTTCATTAACTCAGAATAAGTTTCATAACATAGACAGTAAAATAATACCAAAAAACTAGATGCAGATAATCTCTTTCAGTATATCAAAAAGTAGTACTACTATGTTCTGAAGACGAAGTCTTCATATAGATACTGTTAGTTACAAGGCTCACCATATCAAGAGGCATTAATCACTGTCCACCAAATACTAATTAAAACACATAAATTTCTATGGGAAGTTAGGAACAAACCCAAACTAATAGGTCAACTTGGTGGAAATAGTCTCCTGCCGCATGGTCCAAACTCGGACTCCATAACTACCAGCAACATCCATCATTTCCTACACACATCATCACGTTTGATCTCACAAAGACAGTTAATAGGAGGTTCATGTGATAATTGGTTTTCATTAATTATAGCAAGGAAAATGCATCAAACCTATTAAGATATAACTACACAAAACATCCCCATGTATTAATAATTCATATCAAAAAGAGTATTTTCATCTTGAAGAAATGATATCAATGAGCCAAAAAATGCACTCATCAAGTATTGTTCTTGTTTTCTCTTTAGAATGATAGGTTCCAAGTAGAATGAATGCCCATATTCAATGGGAGATGACTGTCATGAAAACATTTATATAGGAGATAACTCTATCACCAAGTCTAAATCTTATAGAAATAGTAAAATTTTAAATGGAATCATTAGGAATCTGATATTTGTTCCTAACTTAAAGAAGAATATTTTGTCTTGTTTGAAATTAACTAAAGATGATTGTAAAGTTGTGTTATTAAAAGACAAGTTATATGTTAAGAATAAGCTTGATAAAGTAATTGCTACTGGTTTACAAAAGAATGAAATGTACCTTTTTTATGGATTTGTTATTGAATCTTGTCTTTCCCCTTCTTCTTGTAATATTGTTTAGTTGTGGGGCGAAAGGATTGGGAATGTAAATTCTAAAATCTTGTATGAGATGTCTCGTCTTAATATTTTTATAGGTCTTCATAACATAAAATCATATCATGATTCTTGTGAAAGTTGTTTGTAGTGTAAGCAACATGTACAACCATTTCACAAACACCGTGAGTCTAATTCCTCTTTCTTTCTTGAGTTAATTCATATTGATGTTATAGGTCCTTTGGAAGTACCTTCTCTTGGTGGTGCTTTATATGTTGTTAGTTTTATTGATGATTTCTCAAGAATGAATTGGTCTTATTAGATTAGGAAAAATTCTAATGTCTTATCTAAGTTTAAAGAATTTAAATCCCTTGTTGAAAATGTGGCTAATATGAAAATTAAAAGAATAAGAATTGATGATGGAGATGAGTATGTTAATAAGAAGTTTTATTAGTTTTTTGTATCTTTTGGAATTCAAAGGGAATTAACAACTCCCCATTCTCCTCATCAAAATGGCATAGCTGAAAGAAATAATAGAACAAACTTAGAAATGACTAGGACTATGCTTCATGCTTCTAATGTGCCTAAATTTATATGGGCTGAAGCTATGAACATTATTGTTCACATCGTTAATATAATTCCTACAAAATATTTACATCAAACCACACCTGATGAATTCTGCACTAAGAAAAAATATGATATCTCTTATTTAAATATATTTCGCAATCTTACTTTTCTTCTTATTCCTAAAGTTAAATGACAAAATTTTAATCCCACCTCTTACGCTTACACATTTTTTGGGTATCGCACCAAATAAAAGGATTAAGAGTCTATGATTCAGTTAAGCATGTGATTATAGAAAATACGAATGTGCATGTTGTTAACAAACCTTTTTTTGTAAATTTGACACTCTTCCCTCTTTTGAGTTTCCTAAATCTGAAACTATTTTACAAGAGTCTAATCATCCGTATTTTCATATGATGGATGTATACATTGAGGGGGAATATTTTCAATCCTTGTCCTAATTTAGGATTCGTAAATGGGCCAAAAAAATGTTTTCAAAATCTTGATCTAATGATTTGAGAAAGATGACCCGTAGTCAGCATTATTATCATGTTTGTCAATTGTTAATGAGGTTGAACCTCAATATTTTGAAGAATCAATCTTAATAGAAGATGGGTTGCAGCTATGGAAGATGAGTACAATGCTCTAATTAAGAATTAAAAATATTTCTTCATTGATATGACATGTGAGTGTTTAAATACATTGTTCAACTACATTTAACAAATTTTAATATTAGGAATCTAACTTGAGGTAATTATGGTTTGGTTGAGGTTAAGGAACGATACTCCAATACATTAGTTACTTAATTTATAAATAAATATTGGGATTTCAGAATCATTTTTTCATTTGTTATTTGAATGTGTGCTAATAGTAACATTCAATGTGTGAGTTGACTAGATTGTATTTAATTACTAGATGTGATTCCAACATCATTATTTGAATGGAATTTTATTACTTGGTTTTTTAGTGTAAGGGTGTTTTTTGTGTGTCGTGAACTAATGGATGGGACAGGTAAGAGATCTATTAATGGACATATCAAGGACTACATTCCCCTCCTAGTTCATAACTTGCACACATGGACCTGAAAAATGAGCTTTCGTTTGGTCTAACTTCAAAAATGTAGGTGTGAATGCCATAGTTATAAGATTTGGTGCATCTTAGGCCTACCTTAAGCAATGTCTCTATTATGTACAACCCCTATCAAATATTGACAAAAATATTTCTTTTTATTAAAATTTTGCAAGAAAACTCTAACACAAAAACTATTATGATAGGGTTGATATTTTATTGAAATTACATGTAGTGCAAGCAGGGGTAGAATGTTACATGAATTAATTTGTGATGAGCATTAAATTTAACTTTTATAGTTGGCATATGCACAGACTATCAATGTGATGTATAAAGCTTCAAAATATCCAAATATATGTCTTATTTGAGAATATCATCTCATAAGTTTTGTAGTTTTTAATTTATTATTAGTCATACAAATGTATCTTTTTATTTAATACCATAAAATTATATTGTTATATATTGAATAATTCTTAACATGTGTTGTTATATATTAATTATATTTATATATCTTGTTATATATTATATTTTTATATTATAAATATATTGTTATAACTTGATATATATTTAATAAAATGATGGAATTTTTTCAGGAAAAAAAGGATCTACTCAAGGGGACGACCCCGCGGATCCACATATTTCATAGATAAACTTAGTTTTCATTGATCCTTCTCATCCTATATCCATGTCTCATGGCGGCGACATTAGGGGGACCCAGGATCCTGATGCGGTAGCAGGTACAAACAAGAGTGGATGCATTTTTCAGGTTCCCTGTCCTAAGGCTAGCAGGGTTGACATAGATGTCTCTGCCATGGACACATCCTTCAAAGATGCATTGAATGGTAAGATATACCCTATGAAACCTGCAAGCATTACTCCATGTGTTTCATTTGGGGTAGAGGTTATTTCCTCTAAAAAATATTACGAGGATCACGCCACAGGGGGTTCATTACCTAGGCAATATCCTAGCACATGAGTTCATATTGAGGTAATTAAAATTAATAAAAATTAATTTAATATACCGGTAGACATGAGGGGGTTAAAGGGTTTAATTTATTAATATTTTGAATCAGGTATTGGGGGTAGGTTAGAGAGGTGGGCCAAAGGAAAGGGAGGTTTAATTTTAATATAAAACTAAAACATTTGAACCCTAGTTTTTAAAACTAAATACCTTAAAATTGCAAAAGGAGTGTGATCATAAAGTTAAATTATAATCTCTTTTTGAATAAAAAATATCAATTAAGAGATTCTTAACCAAGAAATAATAAGATGGTAGAAAACTAGGATTGAGTATGCTTTTCAACACAAGTGATATTATTTCACCATCTTAATTATTTGAAGAACTATTGATAAATGATTAAAGCTTAAATTTTATAAGGTAATTGGTAATAGGTCTTGAATGGCTTCAAACTATCTTTCAGAGAGGAAATGCATATTAAAAACAATTGAGTGAGAAATATGATATATATTTTTTGTTTTAATATATTAGGGTAGAAATAAAAAGGGGTAAATAAAATTTTAATGGAAAAATGGGTAAGTAAGGTACATGGAAAAAATAGGGGGTATTTTCATTCTAATAATATAATAGGAGGGGGTATTATCAATTGAATAATTAGAGGTAAAAAACTATAATTAAGGGTATTCTTTAATACCCTTCGAACACACGTGTTAATACCATACTTTTACTAAGTGAACCCCCCGTGGATGGAACATAGCATCACCACGTATTTGTCTTTGAGCCTATTACCACCCTTTAATTAAAATGAAAAGAGGGAGTTTATGCTAGAAATAAACTCTCTTTACAGTTGATTCTAGATTGTATAGAATGATATGTTTTTAAATGTAATGTGTATGGCTCTAAGTGTGAGGAGAAGACTAAATAAACACCAAATATTTTACATTTTCAGAGCCAAAAAATCCCCCCTTTATTTTTTTGAATTGCTTCAGTATTTATTGATATAAAGCAACAAATTCCTCTCTAATTCACCTATTGAATTTTGTGAAGAGTTGTTTCCACTACTTGAGAAACCTCCTTTCAAATTATAGAAAACCATGCATGATTCCATCCACACTCCTTCACAATACTTGTCATGAAACACTCTATTTCATTATCCATGTCATCAACACCTACTCAAACTCTGAATGCTTCTTTATTGAATAGCTCCCATGATAGATGCTTCATTTATACCATCTTAATCTACTTTTATCCTCTTACACATGACTTGTAAGATAGGTCGAATGGAAAGTAAGTGAAATATTCTCATTTACTAATATGGCATATTTTTATTACCTATTTCTAATATCAATGTCAAACTTCGCACACCAGGAACTCATGAATATATAAGCTCCTTCCAACATGGCCATGAGAGGAGCATATGGACAACAGAAAGAAATGGTTATGACCTTTTAGGTGAAATACTCTGGGGAAGCCCACAGGGTCCCAACCAAAATCCTTCCAACATGGAAAAATTCAGATCCATGCTTGGAGTTCCCATGCTCAATTATTGATAGGGCTAAAACTAAGTTTAGATTTACAATCATAGGTAGAGTTGATGGACTATTAGAAAAGTTTAATTTTTTCCCCAAGAAAAGCAAAAAGTAGTTTGCTTTTTACATGCTTTTACTTTTGAGTTTAGTTTTAGTTGTTCTTAATTTTAGGAAAATCTATTAAAGAAAATAAATAAAAAGCTTTGTATTTACAAAATCATGTGCTTTTTAGCTCTATTTTTTGAGTTAAGTGTTTTATTGTTAGATGAATCCATCTATTTATTTTGGCAATTGTAAGTGTTTTCATATCAAACACATTCAAAGAGATTTTATTGAGTCGAAGCTCTGAGAAGGATGGAGAAATATATGCATAGAAGTGTTGATCCACAACAAGAAAACGGGTCCCATATCCACAATTATTTCACAATTTTGCTGTGGATATCTTATCTATAATTGTGAATCCAAATTTGTGGACTCCGCCCACAATTATTTTGTGGAAACATCAATTGTGAAAATTCCACACTTTAATAATTGTAGCGATTTTCACAATTAAATTTATTGTGACAATTTTAAATATGTTGTAGATACACAAATTTAAAATTGTGACATGTGTTACAACAACAATTTGACAACTAATTAACAATTTGAAATTGCAAATATTAACACAATATTGTAATTTATAAAAACTAATATATTATATATTATTTTTTAAAATGAATAATGTTGACAATACCAATATTTTATTTTTTCAAAAATAATAAAATTATAAATCTATGTATATATGAAAATATGTAACAAAAATTCAAATTTTAATTTTTATAATAAAATTAATTTTTTTCAATAGATTTAAGTAACGTCGAATAAAATCAAATACTACATATATTCAAAATATTTATTTATATTGTGTAATATAATTCACTTTTTAAAGTGTATATATTACAATATTTAAATTATAAATACTGATATGCAAGAGACAAAAATATAAATGTTCAGAGTTTAAACATTTTAATGATTCTAAATATTAAAAATCTATTATTTTACAAATATATATATATATATATTTCAAATGCATACAATTAAAAAATATGTAATAATTATAATTTCAATAACATATATTAAACTTTCAAATGATAATAATTAGAGTTTTTAACTATTTTTATTTCTCCTTCTTCAAGTATATTTTGGTGATTTTGTTTCTCGTTCTTCCAGTATGTTAATACTTTAGTTTGTTTCAATTTTTAAATTTATGAAGAAAATAAAATATCACAAATTATAATTTGTGAAATAAAAATTAAAAATATTGAAAATAAAATTATATTGAAGAGAAATTAACCAACTAAAACCATGCTTAACACAACATCCTTTCTAGAATATTTCTTCCACTGTTTTTTTTGGTGAAAGACTCATTAATGACCTGAGACAATGTTCTTCTACTATCAAAATACTACTTTGATTAATAGACCTCTGTAAGGTTCACAATCCAACAAACACACCCTCATAGTGTATAATTTCCATCTTTAAACAACCTCTACTTAATCCCTCATATGCAGCCACGACCAAAAAAATACAGTTAAGCCCCGAAGTCTTTAGTACTTTCCATTCGCTTCAGAATGTAATAGATGGCAACAAGCTCCAAACCTCTCTCCATAGATTCTTTTGAAGTATGACCCTTGAATCTCCGTCATGGAACCCTTGAAATCAAAATCTCAAAACCATAGAAAAAAATATAATCAATCTTACTAGTGTAGAAAATATAATCTTTCTAAAAAATCTCATAGTTTGAATCCTTGATGATATCTCCTTCACACATATCTTTATGGTAGATGCATATGTGATCTCTTTTCCATAGATCACTGACATGCATTGATCTCCAACATATGCATTTAAAAATCTCATAAATAAATGTCACCAAAGTGGATGCTATTAACACGGATCACCGGATTTTATTCACACATATCAAGGGTTGCCATGCAGCAAATCAGATTCACGCAAATCGTGGGATTTAATTCACATGGATCAATGGTTATCATTCATAAAATCATAAATTTGAGAATATTTCACTTAGAATGTGGTGGGGATGTGTATGTATGTATTTGGTCTTTAAAATTTGAACACCCAAAATAATATCCAAAATTAAACCAATAATTATCTTTCATGCTTGATGGTCTCTTTAAAGATGAACCATATATGTGAAATCTGCATTAATTTGTATTTACAATATTTTTTTGAGAAAATGAATCAAAAGAACACTTCCTTAAATTTATACAAAATTAGTGACATAATTCATTCTTGTAATAACTTTCTCTAATTCAAAATTTATCACATATTTTTATTAAAATATATTTTAGAAAATCAATAAATATAAAAAAACACATAGTATCTAAGAGATACATGAAGGTTTTATTACTAGGATTCTATTTTGTGAGTTTATCTCTAATGCACACATGTATCTATAGATTTTAAAATTTGGTTTAATTAAATTAAGCATCCATCTTTCTTCTCATTTATCTACCCCCATAATAAAGTCTCACACACTCACAATGTGAGACAAAGAACTTTGATATGATTGGTGGATAACATTATCTTGCATTTTTTCACTATTGTTAATCAAGGTTCAAAAATAAAGATTATGAAATGGATAAAATATTGGTAATATTGGTCTCACTTTTACAATATTTACAAGTACACATATGGTTGCACTTTTACGATCTTTACAAGTATAATTAAGTACACATATGGTTGCACTTTTACGATCTTTACAAGTATAATTATGGATGTAAGGAAAAAAAATTATTATACAAAAATAAACACTACCTAGGACCACAAGAAATACATGGTAGGAGAGTAAAATCATGAGAAAAACAAATATCCACAAGGGGAATGAAAAAAAAGAGTGTGGACTCAAAAATAGTTAAATAAGATCAAATATGTTATAAGTTACATAAGACACAAGTGATACAATTCAACGATAAAATTACAAACACTAACAAACAAAAATTTAACTTAAACCAATAATCCGTAAACACATAAATACACTAGTACCATAGCAATCAAATAGGATCCTACCAAAATTAGGTGTGTACATAGACTAAGGTTGCATGCCAAATAGTTGAGACACTATAAGAGTTTTACTTGAGGTTATAACATTTTTTTCATCTCATATGTATAATCTAGCTGATTTTTCATCTACACTTGCATATCAATGTGTGTTCCACCTCGAGGGAGGTGATCAAATTTGGGTGATAATTTCATCCTATACTTAGCCTGAATAACACAAGTAAAATATTAATCATGTTAAATACACCAAATCATAGGAGATATACACTAATTGGATAGTGATGTTTAAATATATGTCATACATGTTTCAAACTAGTTGTAATAGTAGATGAGTCATACAAAAGGAAATTTTTAGTTTTGAGATTCTTAAGAGATTTGTTCATTTTTTAAAGTACATTTATTATCACACTATCAATTGATCGTTGATTGAGGAAAGATATAGTGATTTATTTTGTATATATTACATAGATTCAATTTTTAATCATGTCATTGTGATATAAGTGTTAATACCTTGCTAGATATTTAAAAGTACATCACTGACACAAACATTAGTTCATGTACATCACACAAATGGATCTCTGCTAAACCATGATAATAAAAAGAGAAATGTGTTTTGTCCTAAATGTGTTCAATAAGATATGGGCTCTAACTCAAAAAATATATTTTTCTTGATTTTCCTAAATTTGACAAGGCCTACCATTGGTTTTAGTTTTTCTCTTTGGCCAGTTATTTTTTCAATTGTATCCCCTTAGAAGGGATGCTTAAACAATGGATCCATAACCCTTGGAAACCTCATGGCATCAAGATTGAGTGTAAAAAATATGACCAATAGAGTTTTAAAAAATAAATCCATTTTCAACTATGGTCAATGATTAGACACAATACCCTTATTATTTTAACTAGAGCAAGGAATTTCAAGTGTTGGAGAATTCCAAGCTTAAAATCCCACCTTGGATTGAGTTTCATAAATTTCCTCTCCCCCTTAAGTTAGTTTGTGACCAGTTCATCAAATCCTTAAGGTTATTTTTCTGCCATGAGAAAGCCAAGCTATATGCATCCAAACCAAATACTACTATCAAAATTAATATATTGAAAGACTTGAAGGAAACCATTGAAATTCAAATGATGGATACTCTATTTGTTATATACAATAACATCCTAAACACTTGTAATTGATGTAAAACATATGACCATAAGAATCAAGATTATCCTTCGATGTAAAACTCTAGGCAACTCGTGTTGCAGGAAAAAATTAATGAAGAAAATAAAACCACCACCTCCAATGGTGATGATTAGACTATTGTTACAAATTAAAAGAACTCCTCATCCTCTCATGGCATAAATAAACCACAATATAGCATGTAGAAACCAATAAGTGGTTATAGATTTGGAAGCATGGCTAATAATGGAAGACATGACATAACACTCATCACACAAGAAAAAACATCCATCTTGTATACCCTATAGGTGGTCGTCACTATGCCTACCACCCTAACTCAAGTGATATCTTTGCAACTATCGCAACCCTATTCAAGGGTGATGTTTAAATATTTGGAGGATACTCTAGTGATATTTGAATGCAAATTATTGCTCTAAAGATGGGAAATGTGTAGAGGAGAAATAATGGTCACATTTCAAATGAGTGATTCTTGTGAGGCAATCAATAAAAATGTAATCTCTTTTTAAAATGTTTTCCTTAAAGGCTCGGACAAAGAGACAACTTGCACATAAATGTTTCCTTGTGATATTTATTTCTTCAAATGTTTGAGGCCTCACTGAACTAACCCATAGACTTATGGTCAAGGAAGTGTTGTGTATACAAGAAATTAAAGTAGTTTGATCTATTCTATAGTCTACAACATATAATATCCTATATAGGCACCCTCGTCCATGTGTCTTTCATCATGACCCTACATGTGGGGAAGTTGTGACTTTTCTCTCTCCAGTGTTTACGTGGAATATCATTTCTTGGGGCTTAGTCCCCACCCATTAGGTGGTGGGGACCCTTTTTAATCTTGACAATTATTTTCGTACCTCTATAATTATACATCTATAATGATGTTTTTGAAATGGTCATTTTGTGGAGGTGACTTTCCAATTATTTATAAAATCATTTTCAAAGGTATTGCTCTTAGACTATACAAGCATCTGGTTCGTCTCATTATTAGATATGAGTGGTTCCTTTTGTTTGTAAAGGTAGGCAAAAATAAATAAAAAATTGTATGATAACATGCATCGCTATTAGGAGAAGTTCGGAAGAAAGGAAAAAATAATTGATGGATAACATGGAATTTAAGTGGTTTTGATGAAGTATATACAAGAATACACGAGTGCCACGTATCCTCGGCTGTAATTTAAGTGGTCTACGCGAGTGCCACGCATTCTCGGCTGTAATTTTCATCGTCTTTGGTTAGTGGCCAATTATGATGAGTTAATACACGTGGTTTCTACTTCTATTAGGGATAGAAAATTGAGCGACTCCAAATTCAGGTGATGGCCAATCCGAAAAATAGTACGAGAGTGGTATTTATTATAGAAGGAGCCTTTCTCTTACCCGTTGGAATCGAGACGTAGGGTTTTTTTGTTTTTAGCCGATAGGTTATTTATGTCAGAGAGTCATTCTAAATTTGGGTGATGTTTTTATAGGAATAGTAATTATTATCGTCTTTTGCTTGCTTGTTGATAAGAAATAGCATTTCTCTCATTCATAGGACATAGATTGTTTATGATTGCCGGTCGAAAAAATAGTATATGAGTGCTCACTAGTTGACCAAAAGTAGGTTTCTCTCACTCGTGGGACCTAGGATTTTCTTGATTTTAGCTAATAACTTAGTTACGTGGGAGAGTCATTCCAAATTCAAGTGATTGTCATTCCAAAAAATAGTACTGGAGTGGTAATTATTATAGATTCTCGCTCGCTAGTTGACAAGAATCAATCTTTCTCTCACTCGTGGGTCCTAGGAGTTTTTTGTTTTTCACCGATAGGCTATTTACATGGGAGAGCCCACTCTCTCGAGCCAGTCCCGTATTTTTCTCTAAAGTTAGGATAAATTCCTAACCTAGCCAAATTTGCTAATGCCAAGTTTTTTCCACCACTATTCTTTTTGTTTTTTCATGAATAAATTTATTATTGACTGGTTTATAACTTAACTACAGGGCACATGTCATAGGGAAATTATTCTTTCTTAATGTTCATGTTTGTTATTTTTTTAATTAATCAATATTATTAAGATGTATATTTTTGGTGGGAAATTTATTAATGTATTGCTCGTTTGATATGTTTAGGGTGAGGAAGACTTTGTGGTAACGACTACAATCCATGTTTTGTTGGGTTTATAATAAGAAGTGGGAAACTACTTATTTAGTAAACCCGCCAAACACTGTATATTTCAGGATTATAGCTTATATTTAAAATACAAGCATGGCAGATCCACTAATGTTGTCGATAGTGTTTTAAAATATAAGAGTGATCTAAAATAGGTCACCCACGTTCAGTGCTGAATTAAGCTTTTTGAGTGCCCTAGGAAGTACATGGAGGATACACTCCCCTATTTTTTACCCACCCAATTTAAAAAAAAAAAAATCTATAATTTTTAACAACACATACACTTAAAGCTAAAAATGATTCTTTCTTGCCTTTGCCATAGCAAAACTATTCATGATGTCATCATAATTTATTGTTGTACCACATTATATTTCTTACATCATTTCTTTCTTAATGTTTCAGGATGCTACTTATTTCTACATTAATGACACTCTTTGCCAGCGACATATCATCGACACTAGCTAAACATAACAAATGTAGTGGCTAGACATGCAACGAATGCATTGTTTCCACCATCATTACTCTCGAAAATGAAGCCTAAAAGACATTTAACATATCAGAAGAAATGATAAAGACACTGAGCTAAAATTTTTCACAAAATTCCCTTAGGATGATTATTATAATCATACTTGGCACTACCTCTACTCATTCTCCGAGTATTGGTTGCCTAACTACCCATTTTCACCAAACTAATTACAAATAGCCGTATTGATGGATAATCTATTACCGAAGAGGGGGAATAGGGAGAATTATAATTTGTGAGGCCCGGTGTCAATAAAGAGCAACTAAATTCCTTAAAGTATGTGGCCACAGACAACCCAAGGAAGCGTACATGTCAACAACCTTTGTTAGCCTCGACGCTCATCTCTGGAAATGCAATTGCATTGCCCGTGGTTTTTTATGAACCCAGAAAATCAAGTTGTTCATGCTTGTAAATGGTCGAAGGCATCTCCGCACGCCTCTTGGGTATCTTGGAAATGTTGTTTTGCTAGCTGGCAAATTATATGTAACAAACCATTACACCAAAACCTCAAGGCGTTAGTGAAATCTACACATGAGTATCATAACATCCCACCACACTTTTGTAGAGCCTGACTCGAGCTGGGTTTACACCCGTACTCCCATACGTACAAGTCTCGGCTACACGACGTAAGCAACCGAGTGGGATTCGAACACGGGTGGTCGCTCTAATACCAAATGTAACGAACCATTACACCAAAACCTCAAGGCGTTAGTGAAATCCACACATGAGGATCATAACATTATATCTGTGTGTGGAGATATCGTGGTGAAACTGATTTGTTATGGTGCAGTTATAATCCACGAATTAACGATTCTGACGATGTTTACACCAATTAAATTGTGAATATGTTTTAATCCTTACTGTGCATTGTATATATAATGATATTTTGTTATTGCTTTAGCCAACCAAAGAGAGCCAACCTGGGGGAAATTATTTTCGGTGCCCCTACTTGTCATGCGCCTTAGGCAACTGCGTAGGTTTCCTAGGGCATAAAATTCCCCTACCAACCTTGTATGAAAAAGGTGATCTCATTAGAGATCGATTACATCACTGATATGAAAAATACCAAGTGTACCATGTGAATGCGAGAAATATGTTCGAGCTAGTTATAGATACATGATGTGAATGATATTAAACTAATGAGTGTATGTGTCAGGTATTTTGTAATCCCTTACTAAAGGTGCAATTCCAAGTGGATCCGTGAAATAGTGGGAGTGTTAGCTGAAAGTTTATTCTCAATTAAGATAAGTGATTTTTAGTAGATTTTTACCTTCCAAGGTTTTCCCACTTATATCTTATGTCATTTTGTTTGCTTACTTTCTATTCATTATATTTACATTCTGTAATTTGCAATATAATAATCTTAATCCATGGTTCTAATTACTGCACTTCATAAACTATAATTGTTGGCAATTTATATTGTAGATTAATAATTTGTAACATTATCTATCCCTTAAATTTCCTAACATGGTATCAGAGTTGGTGTTTATGCATGTGCAAGATAGATTTGGATGTTTTTTATTTATATATGTGAAGAAACTTGAATTTTGTATAATATGCAAAACCTTAGATTATTTCGTGACTTGCTTCAAGTTTATTAGGTTGAAAACTCCAATTCCCACCAAAATAATGAGAATATTGGATGATCGGAAATAACTAATTGGTTAAATTATCAAATATTGCGTGTGCATGTGTTGTTAGCCTCCATTGCCATTTGTGTGCATAAATCTATGTTTTTAAACCATCCTTGACCTTTTTCTAAGTTATCAAGCCTTCACAACAATTTATTTATCCTTCGTATCTTTTCAAATCTGCTGGAACTTATTTAAATGATTTGTGCCTTTAATACCCATTTTATATCCATTGGGTGACTTAGTGGAATATTTCACATTTTTTTAGTCATATACAATATACTGCATCTTCTCAAATTCTTCCACATATTTTTTGACTTGTGTTCCTTTATTTAAGTTTTACGCATCTTTTATATCCTTGTTATATAGATTTCCTTGATTCACGACTTTCCACTTGCTTGTACTATGGGTGCCTAGTATCAAAACTTCATTTTATTTTTTACACAAAGACATGTGTTCCACGGCCTTTTTACGTAGTCTATTTCTTTGTTGCATGGGTTCCTTTGTTCAAAAACTTGTATTATGTTGCTCCACATACTTCTCTCGTTGTTTTGTATTATGTGGACTTCTACCTTTTTTCTGTAGCATTTGTCATACGTATACCACGGAACACTAAGATTTTAAGAATCTACTAAACAACATTTATTTATTCGACAAGTTTTAAAATTTTAAAATTAAATAACTTTTTATCTAATGCATTGCGGCCTTCCATAACTAATTTTTTTTTACGGCTTTCCTTCTTGGTTCTAGAACCCTGTTTATATGTTTCATTAATTTACAAGTTATTTTATTTAAATTTTTAATCCGTTGTGGTCGGTTTGTTTTGTACTGCAATTTTTTACAACTTCTTAAAAACCCGCCTAACACTCTATTTTCAAAATTTTGTTACACTTTTTTAAATGACTAATTATTTTAGTGTTACCATTGATAAATCAAAAATTTTAAATGAATCTAATTATAGTATCTAGAGAATTAGGATTAAGGCTATCCTTATCACTAGAAAGCAATGGGATTTAGTTGGTTGTATTGAGAAAAAACCCACTGGGAGACAAGTTACTCTTGAGAATCTTAGTGTTTTCTCTCAACAATCCCAAGAGGCTATGTCCATCCTATTGCAAAATATCAAAGATGAGTTCTTGTTGTATATTGGACATATGGAATCTCCAATTGATGCATGGGATCAATTGCAAGCTATACATGAGGGTAGCCACCTCTCTAAGATAATTAAGTTAATCATAAATTTTTTTACAACCCCTATGAAAGTTGATGAAAAGGTTTTTAATTATCGAGCTAAAGTTAAGGATATTAAAGATCAATTATATGGATGTAATTGTGAGTTATTTCATGATAATTTTCTTTACTTAATTATTCAAATTAACATTCACGAAAATTTTAGAACTTCATCTCTATTCCAAATTCTAAATATTAGAATGAAGATTATCTTCCTGATTTAGACACGTTGTCTTCTCTCCTTATTTAAGAAGAGAATTTCATGAAGAACTTTGGCTCACAAGAGAATTCCTCATAGGAGTTTTTCTCTAAAAGTCAGAAGTATTCTAAAATTTTTTATATTAGTAATACAAATCAACAATCAAAATTTAGATTCAAATTTAAGAAAAATAGGAATAATTAGAAGTTCAAAGTAAATTTTGATGGCACATGTAACAATTTTGGTAAGTTTGGTCATAAAGTAATTGATTTTCATGGTCACTTGCCTCAAAATGACCCTAAGAATAAGAATAACAAAATTAAAAGGAAGAAGAACAATAAAAATTAGAGTCATACTAATAACCAAGCCAATAATGTTGAGGATTTTTATTTTTTATACTTCACTTTCAGCCTCTAATGAAAGTGAATGGATCATAGATAGCAGTGCATTTATAAAAATGACATATATGTATGGTATCCTTCATGATATTGTTGACTGTCATGAAAACATTTATATAGGAGATAACTCTATCACCAAGTCTGAATGTTATGGAAATATTAAAATTTTAAATGGAATCATTAGGAATGTGATATTTGTTCCTAACTTAAAGAAGAATGTTTTATCTTGTTTGAAATTAACTAAAGATGATTGTAAAGTTGTGTTATTAAAAGAAAAATTATATGTGAAGAATAAGCTTGAAAGTAATTACTACTGGTTTACAAAAGAATGAAATGTACTTTTTTATGGATTTGTTGTTGAATCTTGTCTTTCCACTTCTTCTTGTAATATTGTTTAGTTGTGGCACGAAAGGATTGGGAATGTAAAATCTAAAATCTTATATGAGATGTCCCGCCTTAATATTTTTATAGGTCTTCCTAAGATAAAATCATATCACGATTCTTGTGAAAGTTGTTTGTAGTGTAAGCAACATGTACAACCATTTCACAAACACCGTGAGTCTAATTCCTCTTTCTTTCTTGAGTTAATTCATAGTGATATTATAGGTCCTTTGGAAGTATCATCTCTTGGTGGTGCTTTATATGTTAGTTTTATTGATGCTTTCTCAAGAATGAATTGGTCTTATTATATTAGAAAAATTCTAATGTCTTATCTAAGTTTCAAGAGTTTAAATCCCTTGTTGAAATCATGGCTAATATGAAAATTAAAAGAATAAGAATTGATGATGGAGGTGAGTATGCTAATAAGAAATTTTATTACTTTTTTGTATTTTTTGGAATTCAAAGGGAATTAACAACTCCCCATTCTCCTCATCAAATTGGCATTACTGAAGGAAATAATAGATCAAACTTAGAAATGGCTAGGAATATGATTCATGCTTCTAATGTGCCTAAATTTATATGGGATGAAGCTATGAACATTTTTGTTCATATCCTTAATATAATTCCTACAAAATATTTACATGAAACCACACCTCATGTACTTTGGACTAAGGAAAAACTTGATATCTCTTATTTAAAATATTTAGCAGTGTTACTTCTCTTTTTATTCCTAAAGTTAAAAGACAAAATATTAATCCCACCTCTTACTCTTACATTTTTTTTTGGATATGGTGCTAAATAAAAGGATTAAGAGTCTATGATTCAATTAAGCATGTGATTATAGAAAATATGAATGTGCATGTTCTTGAGAAACCTTTTTTGTAAATTTGACGCTCTTCCCTCTTCTAAGTTTCCTAAATCGAAAACTATTTTACAAGAGTCCAATCATCCTTATTTTGATGTGATAGATGTATCCATCAAGGGGGCATATTTTCAATCCTTGTCTCAATTTAGGATTCCTAAATGGGCCAAAAATATGGTTTCATAGTCTCGATCTAATGATTTGAGAAAGATGACCCATAGTCAACATTATTATCATGTTTGTCAATTGTTAATGAGGTTGAACCTCAATATTTTGAAGAATCCATCTTAATAGAAGATGGGTTGTAGGTATGGAAGATGAATACAATGCTCTAATTAAGAATAAAACTTGGTAACTATTCCCTCTTCTTCCTAAAAGAATCATCTTAGGCTCTAGATGGTCATATAAAATTAAACATAACTCGGCTGGTAAGATTGAAAAATTCAAGGTAAGATTAGTTATTAGAGTGTTTACTTAAAAAACATGGTTATGATTATGTGTAAACATTTTCTCATGTTTCAAAAATGAGCACTGTTAGAATTCTTCGAACTTTAACTATTCAACATGGCTGGGAGATTCACCAAATGGATGTTAAAAATGTATTTTTAAATGGTGACTTGAAAGAAGAAATTTAGATGCGTCAACATAAAGAATTTGAAGAACCTAGCAAAAAAATGTTTGTGTGCAAACTTAAGAAATCTTTGTATATTCTTAAACAAGCTCTTAGATATTGGTATGCTAAGATAAATAGTTTCTTTCATGAGCTTGTTTTCTCTAACTATTTTGTTGATAATTATTTATTTATCAAGTATGGACATAATCATGTTATCATTATTGTCTTATATGTTGATAATCTCTTGATTACTAGTAGTGATTAGAATATAATTCTTAGAATCAAAGAGAAGTTAAGATAACGTTTTGAAATGACTGATTTAGGAATATTAAACCATTTTGTAGGCATGGTTATTTTTCAAAATCACAAATCTATTATTGCATCTCAATCACAATATTGTTATCACTGAATTACAGCACCCTCCATTTTGCACAAGTGTGTGTGGTTAAGGTCACGATGTGACTGGATAACATGGGTACTATCTCCAAGTTGTGGGACTTGCTACTTGAGATAGACCTCCAGAGAAAGATGGCCCTTACTCCTAAACTACTTTCCACATTCTACTCTAATGTAGGTAAAATTATCTTCTCCTAATCTAACTTTCCAAGGGACTAGAGAGGGAAAGAGTGCATGAAAACAAATCCTATACTAAAGCAGTGATACACCAGAAAAGGAATATGTGAGAATAGTTTTCCAATGTGTGAAAAATAGAAGCAAAGTATATAATAAAAGGGGTGATAATAGTTCCCTATATTCCGGTGACTGCATTCACAACAACATTTCATATATACATAATGATAATGAATCCCTGAAAGAGCATAAGATAGACACAATGTATTTGCATGAGGTTGAACACGGAAGAAGAATGCAAACAAACACAACAGGGGATGAGACATCCATAAACTTGTATTTATTGCTTCATTGATATGCACAATTCAATCTGTTACAAAATAAGGACATGGATCACCATTCAAGGAGTCCACTACAATGGAATATAACACATTGGCTTCAAAAAACAAATTTGATAGAGTTTTGCTACCCAAAAACTATCCCCCTTTACAATGAGCCCAATAGTCTAATTTATAGAATTTTGAGAGGAAAGAGAGAGAGAGAGAGAGAGAGAGAGAGAAATGAAAATCCCAAAATCTGTCCTTCAACCACTTGCAGATGTCATAAATGGATTGAAATGATGGTAAGTTTCTTTGCAAAGAGAAGGGTTCTCCATGTTGTCCCATAACTTGCAGCACTGAAAAATGTCTACCCATGCTCATTTAATGTTCTCCCAACCACCACTAAAATCACTTTTTTGAACTTGGCTACATTTTCAAAAAATCATCATCAGGGCTGCATAAAATTCTAGATTTCTTGATTTCTATGTATTAGGCTCGGAGTCATGATTCTGATGGTACCAATTTTGCATTATTTTGTTGAGGAATGCAAAAGATATGGAATTCTGAGTGTTGGCAGCTATTTTGGGTCTGTCAAGCATTTCTTGCATTTTACGGGATTGAGAATTTAATTTGCTAGAGATGGATATATTTATTTTATTTTGTGAAAATTGAAGCTCTTGGTCAAACGTTATGACATTTGAAGTTGGGTGTTCGGTGTTGAATTTTATTTACACTGTGGGTATGTGGGTTTTCAGGGAACTCATGTCCCCACGTGTACTCAGACCATCTGGGGCCTAAATTTTCTACCTTTACCGATTCATTGACATGTAGTTATTCGTGGTTTGGATGTCTTGATTTTCCCTGTGCGGATTGGGGTGATTTTCTCCACGTCACTTGAGTCAAGATTTTTTTGTCCCCCAAGTCCACTGTTGACGGGGGCTGTGAGGGCCGTGACTTCGGCTCCACCCATAACGCTTGGCTCTTAGTGTGTCGATTTCGAGTTTTTAGGTCACCTTGAGTTCCCCCACTGTCCCAAAGACCACACGCTGACAAATTACTTCCACCTTTTCCACATTTATTTTTCCCCTTAACATTTCATCCTCAAACTGGTACGATGAAACCCTGGTACTGCCTGCACTACTTCCTTCGTTAGCTCTCACCACCCGATTTGAACTCAAATAGGCCCTTGACTTATTTTTTCAGACTTTTGCAAATTTTTACTAACTCTTGGATTTTTCTTAGACAGAGAAGTTAGAGGAAAGAAAAGGGGTACCCAAAATTCTGAATTTTTTGGGCTTTCACCATTTCTACTTGCTCCGGCTTGCAAGTTACAAAAATTACCTTGGGGGTGAATTTTGGATAACAAATATGTTATAAGTCTTCTTAAAATATTTAATATGATTGATTATAAGTCTGTCTTTATTCCTATGAAATTTGGTGTTAAATTAGATCAAAAACCTTCTTGTGATAAATTTAATCCTACTTTATATAGAAAGTTGGTTAGTAGTTTGATTTATTTAACTATCACTAGGCTTGATATTTCCTATGAAGTTGTAATTTTTTCTAGATTCATGCAGGATCTTATGAGGACCATTGGAAAATTGAAAAAAATATTTTAAGCTATTATATCAAAGGTACAATTAATTATAGTTTTGTTATTCTTCTTTGATAATGCAATTCTATTTGGTTATTACGATTCTGACCATGTAGTGATATTGTGGATAGAAGATCTAATTTTGGATATCTTGTCAAGTTGGGGTGCATGTGCAATAAATTTGAGCAACAAGAAGTAACCATTAGTATATATCTATTCTATTGAAGAAGAGTATAGAAGTGATATGGAAGCAATAAAAGAAGTCATGTGGATCAAATTATTGCTGGAACAACTTCATATGGGCATTAAAGGAAGCACTCTACTTCTATGTGACAACCAAAGTTATATTGTTCTTGTAAAAAATCCATTCCAACATGAAATAACTAATCATATTGAGATCCACATGCACTTCATTCGGGAAAGATTTATCAATGGTGATATAGATCTCAAGTTTTGTTCCACTGATGAGTAGGTTGCAGATATTTTTACTAAGCCCTTGGCTATTGAAAAGTTCTATATTTTTGCGTTATGTTGGGCATTTTAGATATTAGCTCTTATGATCATGTAGATGACGTTAATATCCACCTTTGATTTAGTTGAGCATGTGTTGATTAGCTCTTATGATCATGTGAATGACATTGATATTCACCTCGGAATCCTATGAGTTTTGGCCTTTCCGAGATTCCGTTGAGGGGAAAAATAGAAATGGGCATGTTGCATTTTTTTCTTGTGCAATGTCATCTATTAACGACTTTAATGTGTCAAATTGGATACTTCAAAGACTATTATATGTTGTTTAAGTAAATTTTCATGTATGTGAAGTTTACTTGTAATCCCCAATAAGGCATTATATATGAAGAGTTTATTAACTCCATAGTTTTATGTAAGGATTCATCCTTAATCACTTTATCTTGAGGATTTGTAGTGTTCCTTTGTATTGTAGTTTTTATGGAATCCATGGAACACTTATTTGAACTAAGGAAAAAAGTGTCTCATAGCTTCTCTAAAATCCGCAATGTGTGTATAGTTCATGTCTTGCATAATTTCGCAGGACACTGCAGTAGTATACCGTGGACTCGAAAAACCTATAGGACATTGTTGTCGTGCACCGCGGAACTGCAAAACCCGTGTAACAATTATTTTTTGATGTTATCCTAAATCAAACATTGACTTATGGATTGTAATTCATTTTGTACCAAAAGGTGACTTGGCATGAGGAACAAACTTTGACATGTAAAAGGGATATTGCATGTTTCCCTACTTAACATTGAGGGGGAGTTTTGGGTTTATAATATTAAGCGGGAAACTAATTATTTAAGAAACCAACTAAAGATTGTATGTGTTTGGATTATAGCTTATATTGAAAATATAAGCATGGCGGATACACTACTATTTTTGCGGTGTTTTAAAATATAAGAGTGACCCAAAACAGGTCACCCACCCTATATAAAACAAGGTTATCTCCTTAGAGATTGGTTACATCGATGAATATAAAAAACATTCAAGTGTACATGTGAATGTGAGAAATATGTATGAGCTGGTTATAGATAACATGATGTGAATGATGTAAAACTCATAATCATATGTATGAGGTGGTTGTAATCCCTTCCTAAAGCTATAACTATAAGTGGATATGTGAAATAGTAGGAGTGTTGGGTGAAAGTTTATTCTCAATAAATATAAGTGATTTTTAGTGGGTTTTTTTAGCTTCCAAGGTTTTCCCACTTATATATTGTGTCACTGTGTTTGTTTACTTTGAGTTCATGATATTTAACATTTGTAATCTATAGTATAATCATCTTAATCTATGGTTCTAATTACTGCAGTTCATAAACTATAATTATTGGAAATTTATATTGTGGATTTATAATTTGTAACATTATCTATCCCTTAAATTTCCTGACATGTGTTGTATATTGACTACCATCTACATATGCTTATTTATTTTTAACTATAAATATTTAATAATTTCATAGATTTCATCATAAGTTTCTTAATGTTAGGTGACAAATGATTTCACAAAGAGTTAGACATGGTCATAGTTTATCATGCTCCTTACTCTAATAGGGGTGCAACTACAATAAAGGTCTCCCTCTTACCAATATAGTATGCCAATAACGTTGACACCCCAACCATCAAGGACCCGTTACCATTCATATTTTGTAGAATGTGTGGGAACCTAGTATGGCTTTTATCACATGCCATTATGATTTGTAGGTCGCAGGAACACCACCCATACTCCATTAATTTTTTTTGGTGGAGTGGTTGGCATTTGAATTCAAAAAAGAGGTACGTTTTTGAAGAATTATGTGGGGTTTTTTCATTTTGGTGGCTATACATGTATCACACTTGTCACCGCAACTTTGAAAACATCTACACTTTTTCCTTCAATGTCATTATAATTCCACGGAGTGTCTTTTCATCTCCTTGTGTGTGGTATTCTTGTGTGATTGTGTTCCATCATTATGTGGTTCTCAGAGAAACCGTGCAACATTATACATTACGAATGACATGGAACTCTAGATTAACGTTCTACGACTTCCATCCTTAGTCACATTTCAACTTTCTTTGACTGGTCTAAACTTGAACTTTATCCAATTTCGTTCATTCCATGGAATTGCAGTTCGTGGAACCCAAATGCCTCAAGGAGTGACAGAATGTCAAAAATTGGTCAATTTTTCATTTGTTGCAGATTTTACAAGGTAGAATTCACCCTTGGTTCCACGGTATTGATGAAATCTGCATATTTTTATGTGTTCTGAGTCTACCTAAATCTATTTTTTCCAAGTCGTGAAGCACTAAACTCCTCATTCCCTTACTTTGTAGATTATGTCCTTAGCCAAGTTTCCAACTTTTCGCAAGGCCTAAAACCCATAGTGCTCTAACTTACCTTTGACTCATGAGAGAATGAATTGGTTTCGTGAAGGTCTTTACTTGTCGCAAATCTGCATAAGTCCCAAATTGATGCTCAGTTGTCCGGTAGTTAGGAGAACCCATGCAACACTTCATTTAGAACTCCATGGTAGAATGAATCCGTTTATCACAACTTTTTCAAAGCTCAAAAATGGTTAAGTCCTTTCATGGGTTATTCAAAATTATAAGGGTTGTAATTTTGGACAACAGTTGGTGACTTTAAGAGGACATCTCTCTGCTAGATGATGATGACCAACTTCCTTAGAGAATCTAGGTGTAATGGATTCAAGAATAAGCTTGAAGAAACTAGTTGCAAACCTTAAAATATGTCTCAGGAACTTGCATGAACGTAAAACTTCTTGTATTGCTAGAATGATTTGTGGAGCTCTAAATGAAAATGTAGAAAATTGCTCTAAACTTTCTGATGCTAACAATGAAAACTTTGTTAAAACTAGATATGTAAATAGAAACAAAAGGGCCTTAAAAACTATATATAAATAGGGAAATCATACATGTTCCAGTGGAACTATGCAGATTGTGCATAAGGCATAAGTGCTTTGTTGAAAACAACCTACCTGCGCTACTGTAACCAAAGATAAAGGAAGCTAAAAAAAATTCGAATATAGGAAGGGGAGAAGTATCGTCCCTTTCTTACAAAATGTGGCCATGAAATTAATTTGGACAATGGATCATGACCGTTAATAAGATGTGGAAAAATATCTTGCAAACTTTTTTACCTCTCCATTTGCTAAAGTATTAGCTTGTAATATAATAATACATCATTTAGTTGTTCTAACATGTGGTTCTTAGAGGTGAAGCTGACCTTTGGTGCATGAATTTTCTTTCATTCATGCTCTAAAGTGAGCATGACCAGTGGTAACTATGAATTTGGGCTCTAAGATATCCATATATCTTATTGGGAATGAGTCGATCCTTTCGATTTACCCATCTTTGTGAAGCTCAATCCAAAAAATGGGATCACCATGCAGATCTTCTCTTGAAGGAGACTATTTGCAACGCTAGATTGTGCTTCTAAACAAACAACAACTCTGCCTCCTTTTGATCAACATCCTCTAAGTCTAACTGATCTAGATCCTTGATGATAGACTCTTTCCTTATATACTTGTCACAATTTCTCTTCCAATCAGATGTCATGCCATTCTTCAATTGTTCTACAATCATCATACATGGAAAGACTGGTTGGGAGATGATACATAAGTGAGCTACTATTGAATTAATTTGCTTATTCAGATAAAGAGGAATTGGAGGGGTATGGAGCATGGAAAAAGGGGAAGGAGTTTCCTTTGGATAGATTTAATAATCATCTTCTCAATTAGTATGGAAATTTCAAAATCCTAAGGAAGAGTGTTTCCTCCTAGAGTTTGGATCAATACATCCAAAATCAAAATCAAAATCCTCATATAAAAAAGGAATTTCATACCTTGTGAGGGTCTGAATTCTTGAGGAGTTCTATGTTATGTCGTTGTTGAATCTGATGTTAAAGTCTGAGATGAACTCATTGAATCCCATTGTATTGTGTTGAGATGTTTGATGAGAAGAATGACATCTGCATTCTCCTTGAACCATTTATAAAATTGTTCTCCCAATTTATCCCAAGTAGAAATGGATTGTGGAGCCAAGATGTTTGTATTGATATATTTATTTCCTCTCAATGATAAAACTAGAAGTGTGAGGAAAAACATTTTCTTATTTGGCATTTTGAAATGGCACAATGGTTAGTCATATCTTGAATGTGATCAATACGATATTGATCTCCATTTCTATGAAAGAAAGGAAAAATTTATCATGGTTGTTTTGGGGGATATCATTCCATTGCTACAAATAGAGGGGCAGAAGAACTTAATGAGGGAATGAAAGAGATGTTTGGAGAGATGTGAATGAAGTGGAATCATGAAAATGAATGGATGGGTGAAAGGAAAGGTCTAAAAATAAGATAATGGGTTGTTTGTTATAGTGGAATTGGTCAAATGTGTTTAGAACAGCCTCTAAAATCCTGGAATTTACTAAAAACACAACCACCATCTTAGTAAAAATGCTATAAAGAGTGCATCAAACGTGTCCCACCTAGCATGTCAAAAATTGTTGGAGCTACAACTTGTACCCTCCCTTGAGTCATAAACAAAACCAGATTTTGAGGAAACATGGGACTATCTCCAAGTGTGGGACTTGCGACTTGAGACAGACCTCTGGAGAAGGTCGAATTCCTCTACCTATTGTTTATTGCTAACACTACTCATAAAGTAGGGAAAACATATAGCTATCATAATCCAACATTCAAGGGAGTATGGAGAAGGAAATGCATGAAAGGGAATCCTAAGCTAAAGGAGTGGTGATAGCACCAGAAAAGGGGTTGATCACTCTCCACAAGGGGAAAGAAATAGTGAAAAAAACATGAGAAAGGGAAAACAGGAGTTCCACATAATAGAACCATGTAAATTCACCTCTCCTACATATAACAACATAAAAAACTAGAACAATTCAAGTAGGAAACACAAACATCATTTCAAAGGAGGAACTAGAGAGTAAGAACAGATTAAATATGAGAAATGGGGAAAAAGAAGAGCATAGAGCCCAATTTTATTGCTTAAAGATGCACAGACAATTACATTCATGGCATAAAGTGATAAAACAATGCAGAGCCAAGTTCAAGTCTAACACTCCGAGAAGTCGTCCACCATTTTGACATGGTGGTTGTTACAGACAATTGGGATCCCCTTTTTTACAATGCTTGAGTTTCCAATTTTTATCGAAAAGGAGAAGATAAAGGAGGAGATAGAGCCTTAAAATGATGGATTCACCCTAGAGGGACCGATTATTTTAGTGATATTTTAACAGGAAGGTGTGGGTGCCTGGTATGACTTCATAGTTACGCATTAGATTTGGTAGGTCACAAAATATGACGCCTGCACTCCATTTAATTCCTATAGGGGAGTGGTTGGATTTGAATTTCAAAAGGGCACGGTTTTTGAGACTTCCACGGGTTTGTTCAGTTTGCAGTTTACAGGTATAACAACTTTCACTCTGGATTTGAAAACATCCTTGCACTTGTCCTTCGATATCCACTTAAATTTTGTCGAGGGATTTTCCTCTCCTTCTAGCGACATTCTTATGGGCTTTTGTTCCATCATTTTGCGGGGTTGCCTATAGAAACCTTGCAAGGCGCTATTACGTTGGGAAGACAACAAATATAGACTAGTAATTCTTTAGGCTTGTTCTTATCACATTTAAACGTGCTTTGAACGGTCAAACTGAACTTTATCAATTTGTTGCATTTCACGAACTTGGATTCTACAAGAACCAAACTTGAGGCGTGTCAGAATGTCGACACCTGGGCAATATTCATGTAAGAGGATTTTACATGGTTGGACTTCAACGTGCGTTTCATGTATTGACGATTCCATAGAATGTTGTATAGAGTCCTCGTGATCTATGTTTCAACAGATGTGAAGCACTAAAATCCTCTTCCTTACTCTGTGGATTCTGTCCTAAGATGATTTCCAACTTGGCCGGGCCTTAAAAAAACATGATTATTGAAGTACCTTGACCTGAGAGGACCCAATTTATTTTTTTTTTTTTACCGATCAGAAAATGTCTTTACTTATTAAAAATCTACATGGTCCCGAACCGATGATCCCTTGTACTCTATTGTTAGGAGGAACTGCGTAACAATACATTCCTAAACTCCTTGGTGACTAAATCAGTGTCACATAGCTTTCCAGAGCTCAAAAATGGTTAATGTCCTTTTTAGGGTTGTCAAATTACAATGGTGTAATTTGGGCAACATTCGTCAGGATTCAAGACACCACCATAAAAAAATGGTAAAGTATATTTTAGGGGTGTAGTGGTAAGAACTTATAGGGAGGGGTTTATTTTAAAAGGTGAATAGATCAAATGAGAAGTACATTTTTCGAAAAGAAGCTAAAGTAAAAAAAAAATTGTAAAAATAATAAAATTACCTTCCGGATGACATTTTGGGTTATACTTGACATCCAAAGTTGCGCGGAGGGGAACATGAATGTTTTTTATTATCTACTGATTTTTTTGGAGGAAACAAGAAGGGAAAATGTGTCGCTTCGTGGGCTTGCCATGTCCTCACCTGTGACCAAATAGAGAACACACAAGGAGTTTCTTGGAACTTGCAGGGGCTTGCCCCTTGAACCTTTGGGGGTTGCTGCCCCTAACCCCGCTTTTTGGGAATTTTGAAGCAAACTAAAAATTGTTGGGGAAGTCACCTTGATAAAATACTATGCAAATGAAATTCAAACTCCACTGTTGAGTAACAATACATTGGAGGGTGGAGGCAATAGCGGTAAGGAGGGGGGGTCAATCAACGACCTTCATTAGTCAACCAACAAGGGTGTCGCGCATAGGATTTTGTGAGAGGTTTAATTAATGTGGTTTTATTCCAGATGGGTGGTGTGTTTCCTTGCAATGTCATGATTGTTTAGTTTTCTGAATAATAAATGGAAATTCACATTGTGGGGGGGGAATATAACAATAGATTCTATTTTCAATCGCACAAATCAAGATAAAGTCGGGTGGCGGTGGCAAATTCTAGTGGTAAGTGAAGTTACCATGCTGATTTGAGATGAGTAGTAGCAAAAGTGCACAACAATTGATTATTAAATTCAGAATGTTTTGTTTTTATTGGGATGTAATTGAAAAAAAAATTCCGTGCAGTATCTTGTAATAATTGAGAAGTGATCCCTATGTACCTTCCTAATGTTAAAAAAATTATAGTTAGAGGAGAAACACTAGTGTATGTAGTTATGGATCTTGAAAGGTTCGTTGAGATCCAGAAACCACACGAGACCG